>JAZHYW010009991.1:0-115813 GCA_037355805.1 Ixodes ricinus | reverse complement strand
ATTTCTCTCCGTGCCACGCAGGGATTTGGTGACTTCCAAGTGGAATCATGATTAAAAGTTACGAAACTCTGCAACGACCTTACAGTTTGACGGCATCTTGTTTTTCTATTGCAAAGATTCATGTTTACTACAGCATTTTTATATTTAATTATTACATTCGTCCCCATTCTTCACATAATTGTTCATGCTTTCAATATTTATGTCATTATAGCATTCAGTGCTCTTATATGTGTTCAGTTCTTTGCCTGATGTTGATATTAGTGTATGTTAAAGGCTTGACGGCTGTTTCTGAATATAATTCGAAAAAAAATTCATACTATTATTAGGGCAAATCTATATGTTCTCAATCTTAAACAAATATTTTACTAACATGCATTTTTCATCCGCAGGTTCACCAGATGGCACTGACAATGAACGTCGCCTTGTGTCTTGTGTTAAAGATCACTTTAGTGGGGGCTGATTTTAAAAAGGCTGACACATATGTATCTCAAGTCTCTCATGCCATTAGGCTGGTAAGCAATAATTTACTATATTTTAGACAACACGCGTTTAAGAAAGTTAATACTGATGTGGTTATTTTCAGAACTTCCATACTATTAAGTTACTTTTTGTTAATATTTCTTTGGAAATCTTTATCTCCAGGTGGCAACACCTTTATGTCACAGAAAAAATAAGCGACTCTATTATAACGTACACATATTATAGTATTTTATAATATCTTGTAAATACTTGACTTTTATAAGGAGAGTAACATAGCATTTCAAACATAAATGTTTTGTGTTCAACTAGGGCAATATTATGAAACAAAAGAAATCAACATATTACAGGACTCTCTCAGTTAACACAAGAGTTGTGTGATGCAACTCAAGTTTTATTAAACCATAAACATAAACATGTAAATCCTTCAGAAAGAAAGCATCTCGCTAAATATTTGCGACTGACTTAAGTAACTTGCTGAATCCGAGCTAACGTAAATATGTACAATGATCAGCCTTGTGTACGAAACTGTGTTGCTCATATATTTAGTTATCACAAATCACGAAATACTTTATAAAAACTTTAGATTATTACGAAGTTATCAGTGATTGAATTGATCTGATCAATAGCCGTTTTATAAAGCTGACTTTCAAAAAGCAATTAGAAATGAGGTCTCACACACCTCGATTACTTAGCGCATTTTTTATTTTACATTTTACTTTGTAAGAGTTGTAGCGGGCATCAAAAGTTACCATTTACGTTACTATGCCAACTGAGCACTTCCACCACAATTGTAGTTTTGATTAGTCTTGAAATGCTCGGAGAAAAACACGAAAAAACAGGAGATGGCTTGTTTGCGATAACAGTATTACCGAGTGTACCATCATTTATGCGACAGCTTCAAATGTAATAAACAAGCGTATAAACGAAGACAACGGCGAATCCAACACTTTGTGCTAGTACTGGATCTCCTCTGTAGATCAGCGCCTGCATTTTTCGCTCAAGTTTAGTGGAGCATTTCCACCTTGTTCACGTTCTTTTCACAAACGTTACCATCATTTATCCCTGCACCATCTTCTACTGCCACCCTTGTGAAGTAGTTTTAATCACGCTGATTGCCAAAACAAGGTTAACGATTTCCATGCCAAAAAATGGTTTTTTTTGCTTGTTCATCTTCGTTATTTCCGTAAAGGTGCGAGAGATGAACGAAGTGTGAGGGATGAGCTAAAACAATTGCTCAGTGCACAAATATGTAGTAATTGAAATGAAGCTCTTGCGTATGTTTATTTTTCTAGTTATTCTTCCAACCCCAAAAGTATTATGTGGTCGGAGGAACATTCGAGGAGGACCCTCTATTGCCAAAAGCGAATATGCCTTTCATGTGTGGAAATGTAAGAACATTCAAAGAAGAAAAAGCAACTCGCACAAAAGACACCTTATTTTTCCTGAATCGACGGTTTTGGTCCACGCGAGTTAAAAACAATTGGTATGTATCTACGGATCGTGTAGATAACAAAACGATTATGCATATTTTATTTGCACGTTAGTATGACCAAAATTGAACACACTACATGTTTAATTTACTTATCGCCGTATTTGCTCTTAGTTCGTTCAGATAACACATAGAGTCTGCAGCATTAAGACAAAATGTCAGGTGGTCCGAAGTGGCTTGATCCCGCAACAAAAAAGAAAGAAAAGAATACAAACTAATCGACGTAAATAGCCGAAGGGAAAATATTAAAAAAAAAACACGATCGAATTCAGTCCGATATGCATTTTTCGTAAACAGTTTTTGAAATGAAAATACGGCAAGTAATGCAAAGGTGCAAGCGAGCTGGACAAGAATGATGAAAATGATCCCTCGACAAGGGAAACAATGGGGACAAAGTACAAACAGAAACTTCCAAACATTGCACTGTGACTGGTGGGTGATCGAAAAATCCGCCTGGTCCTTGTTCAATATCAGGACCAGACGAATTTGTTTTCGGTGGCGCACCAGTCACCTAGCTGTCTTTGGAGATTTGCCGTTGTCCAGTGGCCTCCTTGTTCCCCTTCTCCAGGATTATTTTCTTCAAGTGTTTGAAACCCCATATAAAAATAGTAAAACACGCTATAAAAATATGTATATATATAAAAACACGCTATAAAAAGTATAAAATATAAAAACTCACTCCGATTAAATACACTATATATATATTTTTTAAAACCAGTATTTGCAAAATAGATCATACCAAAAGAGCAATCGTACAAAAAAGACGGTTGTAAGTTTATAAAAAAGTAAGCTAAAGTACAAACTCAATGTAACTTTTCTCACATATTTCATGCTGATCTTAGAGATTTTAGGCCAAGCTATTATAGTCATAGATAAATATTTAATCGGTGAACTAATAAATAATGCTGACGTGGTTGTTGTTTTCTTCTCCAAGCTTAACATAACAAAATTTGCTATCATAGTTCTCGTGTTCTTGGAGATTTTATGGCTAGCTCTTTTAGTTTTACACAAGTATCTATATAGTAAACAAGCAAATATGGTGACGTGCTTCTTATTTTTTCTACAATATTATTGTTAAGAGGGTGTACAATTTAACACCTCTTGCTCAGTATTATAGTGCAGAAGTGAATGAGAGCATTCTTGAAAATTGTGTTTTATAAATAATAAATTCCTACCAGAAATCTTATTTTTATTTTGTAAACATAAAAACGATTTGGAATGTGCTCGTTCACATTTTTGTTACAACGTTCAGTACTCGATGGAAAGTTGTAACGATCTTAACATTGGGAAAAAGATTTGAAGAAAAAAAAAACAGTTGGACTGTTTCGTTTCTAATGAATTTGTAAGAAATTGAACTTTGAATATAATTTAATTGCTTGCCAGAGATTCCCCAAGGCCACGCGTAATACTTTAGTAAAGCAAGTTTGGAATTAGTACTTAATTATTTGTTTTAATAAATTGGAAACCGCTCTCGAGCAATTCAAGCTGATAGCTGTGGGCAGCCTTAAAAAAATCACTGGAATACAAAAAATACACTTTTCAATGGCTTTGATGTGGTACACGTAAAATACAAAACATTTTCCACGGAACACTTTCCGACGCCTATCGCAACTTAGGTGGAATTCACCACCCGCTCTGTGCCGCGCCCACAGAACGGTGGCCCCGCCCATTATTACAAGATCGGCTTCGCTGCTCGGTTGAACATTTTGTAAGCCTACTGTCTCCCTGCGCGACGTTTGATGCCTCTAGTCTTTCGTCTGAGGCCGTCTGCAACTTGTGACGGCAAATTCGCTGCAACGTGCTGCATCGTTTGCCATTCGAACGCACACTGCTCCCACCTAAAGGGCCAGTAAGACGCGGCCATGAAAGCGGCGCGTCCGCGTTCACCATCGATGGCGTCCGTCTGAAAATCCGCCTCGTAAAACGTCAGCAATGCTTTGAACACGGACAACAAAAGTTCTAGTGCTTCATCATGAACGAACCACGGTACAATTCAAGCGTCTGTCGGCATCTGTCGAAGTGCTAAACGACGCGACCGATAAACATTAGAAAATAAAATATAAATACGCAGCCTTTCAACTTCCATGGCTTTTCCTTTCATAGTGTCCGTGAGCGATGTAGGTGAGCGTCATGTTGCAAACTTAGAACACGACCTAAAGATATTCGTTCTAGCAAGCTAGGATTGCTTACAACTTGAGAGCCACGGGACTTCTAATGCGAAATGTGGGAAGCATACCTCGGCGAACCTGTTGCGAAGCGAAGACCCAATTGCTTCCAACCAAATAGCTCGTCAAATTCTTATCTTGCGTACCTTACATTTGAGTACTGAAACAATGGTCGAAATCTCCACTCTTGTACGATTCTCAAAGTAAGAGGTACCCTTTTACGGAAACGATACATGTATCCAGCATCCAAAAGCGTAAACGAAGAGATCAGGCCAGATCAAGCACAAATAGATCATGCAGTACACTAGGCTTACGTGGTCTTGTACGCGTTACTGATAAAAGTGGCCGATTACGATCACACTTAGTAGATAGTAAAATGAAACTGATTACAGTAATCAGTTACTGCATCACAAAAGTAATTGGAAAATTACAGAAAGTAAATGATTGCTTTTCACGTTACTATTTTACCTTTTTATATACCAAATTAAAAATGACATGCTTATCTTCAAAGTGGATGCATTTTGTTTATTTTTGTCATTCACATCTTGTAAGGCTTCAAAAGCAGTTGTTGTTTAAAGTTTTCTTCAGTCATCTTCCCAAGTTTGATTGCGAATACACCTGCCGCGACGCGGAAGACCCGCTCGACGGATGCGCTTGAGTGAAGAGCGGTGTTGTAGTGCATAAACGTTTTGCCTAACAGTTGGTGGTTGCGCAGTCCTTCTACTGACGCTTCCCAGTCCCCTACGAAACAAAGCGCTTCACTGTTGCGGCCACCTGCTGCGGCCACTACGTTCATAGACGGATTCTCCGGAGCGTCCGCAGAGCCGGCGGCCTTTGCGCAATTATAGCTGCGACGGCATAGCTTATCTACGAGAAGAGGATTAAGCTTAATGACGACGTCAACGCTGGGCGCGTTGACATTTCAATCCTTCTGGTATCTTGATCTATTTTTTAGTTGTTTAGTGGTAACAAGAAGTGTCCAACGAATGTGCAACATAGGCGAGTGACGCCCTGGCCGACAAAGTGATTTTCAGGCAAGAAAACTCAACTCAATAATTTCTAGCTCTTTCGGAAACATTTAACTGATTAGTAATTGTATTGTAGTAAACGTTACCGCAGGAAAAGTAATGGAAGCGTTAAGAAGTTTCAATAAAATGTAATTGATTAAGAGTAATCAGTTGTAACTCGTTATGTACAAGTCTACGCTCACGGCAGTCCCGCTACGAAAACAAGCACTAACACGGCGCTTCAGAAGGCGCATTCTTCCTAGAGTTGTTTTGCAAGAAACTACGTCGGTTGAGATCTTCTAAACATCTCGTTGAAGACAAAAATAATTGGCACATTTAAAACGGATAAACTCAACAAGTCAGACGGTGTATAAACCGCTCGCCGAAAACGCCTGCCGCCATGTTTGTTATCGTTTGAAACCGAAGCGGAAAAGGAAAATCTCTTGCTATTTTTGAAACTATTAATGGACTTTATCTATATCGCTTGTCTCTCGAAGAAAAATATTGCCACGTGCATTGCGGAGAAGAAATGGTTTTCTGTTCGTCAAAACATTTGCGCTTGCTCTTACCCCAAATGACCGGCAATCGAACATTCTAAGTTCGAGACACCAAGTGTAGTAAATAAGAAGGCATAGTGTTCTTGCCGAGCCGGTCTCAAACATTCTAGCCCTTTGATGCCCAGCGTTGCCCAGGAGCAACAACTCAAACATGATTTCTTTTCTCCCCCGAAACCCGCGAATCTATGCAATTAGCGCCATCAGCCGCAAGGCCGAGGCGACCTGAACTTCTAGAAATAAAAAACAGAGGGCGGCACTTGTCCGCTTTCACTCTTCCGCTTCACTTGTCTGGACCGGCGAGCGACCTCGTCCTGCCACTGTACCAGGTGAGCGAACATCGATGAAAACAAATGCAGGATGTGATAATGAAACAAATCCTTGATTGAAATCTCCTACTGATTGACTAAAAGAGACGTATGGGCAGTGAAAATGAACTTACAGTTTGTGAAAGCTCAGTAGCAGCCTGACAACTATGATGTTGCCCAGGAGCAACATCGGGCATATGTGGGTAGCATTGGTATTGGTGACGAAAAATTGGTGGCGTATCTGTTATGGTTCACCCGCGGCTAGAATCTTCAAATATGAATGACTTTTATGGTTAAATGATTTTTGCACATAAAATAAAAAATAATATAAATATTTATCTCGTGTACAAGCGACACTGCACGCAACTCTGCATCAAAAGAAGCCTTTATCTGCTCGCTTTCCGTTCTCAAATCGGACAAGCCCTGGCACACGTGAAGGCCAAGCTTTTGAAGAGAAGGTCAGACACATTGGAAAATGAAAATGCATCTCCAAGCAAGATCACTCGGCCACTAAAGCCAAGACCGACAGATGATGTGAGCATGGGCGTACCAACCGGGGGGGGGGGGGGGGCTTGCCTCCTCCCCCAGTTCTCAAAGTGTGTCTGGGGGGGGGGGCAAGGCATTTGTTTTGCCCCCCCCCTGAAACAGCCGCCACTGGGCAGGGCAAACACTGGCCGGCGGCGCCCAAGGGACACCAAGGGCACCACCCCCAGGCCCTGGGGGGAGGGGGGTCTGGTTTGCCCCCCACTCAAAAACAAGTTGGTACGCCACTGGATGTGAGGTATGGTGCAAATGCAGCAAAACTGGTTACACGTTCCTGCTACTGAGCAAAATGCGAGATGCACCTGTGCCTTCTCCCAAGTCGCAACCGTTTTCACTCGTTTCACGTGAAGTAGTGCCTCAGATGCCCAATGTTGCTCAGGAGCAACATATCATTATGCGTTCACAAATAAAGGTAATTTTTTTCTGAGACCAGGTTTTTGTTTTTTTGTCTGTTCTAAATCCGCACCAAAGTTTGTAGGTGTGCGGGACTTAAAGTAAAGTTTTGGGCATGAAAGGGCTAGGCAGTATGTTCGAGATGATGAGCGTACGAATTAAGAAGCCCATATGGCCTTGCCGACTCACTCTCGTGCTAGCCTGGTGTCACGCCGACACACAGTCGCTCGCTGCTGCTGCCGTCGACGCTTGCTGCTGCTATCTCAACGTTTTTTCTTTCTGGCATAAGTTTGCTTATTAAACATTTGTATTTTCATTTTACGCTTGTCGATTCCTTACCATACGCGACATATGTGGTGTAGGTCCGGGAGTAACTTTCTTACTCCTTTCCTCGTACACCCCCGGAGAGGCGTGAACGAGGTCCGTACCCGAGCCCGGCAGAGAAACCGCAAGAACTAGCCCAACAAGTAGACCGCGCGGAACCCGAAGCCGACGGGATTCGTATCATTTGTGAAACAAGCAAGAAAAAAGTGACTGAAACCGAAGCATATCTCCCAGAGGCCGGCCGATTGAAACCCTCCCAGCTGCAGCACCAAACGTCGTGCTCCACTCATCGAACCTCGTACGCTGATGCCCTTCTACGGCGAAGATTACTAGGACGTCGACGACCAGATGCAGAAATTACGAACGGGTGGCACGGCATAATTGATGGACGCCAAAGCAGATTGTCGAGATCATATATTTCTGACTGCATGGAACGGCCCAACGTCGCTACTCTGGTTTAAAAACCATGGGGTATCACCCACCTCCCGGGAAACGCGCAAGAGAAGCGGCGCAGAACTTATGCGAGCCAGCGGTGTTCGAGACGCGCTAAACGTCTACTCCCGGAGACAAATAAAGCACAAAATTATGGCGTTGTTAGCTTACTGGAAGACGTTCTCTGACTTTTCAACGCCGCCGATCTTCCCAAGCAGGAAACGAAGAAGCTCAAGACCCTCATGCGTGGCATTAAAGGAAATCATTGTCGGGTGCCTCCTGCGAAATCCTCCAGCGACAGTCCAGGATTTTGTTCTGGAGGCCACAAATATCGAGCCTACATTTCAAAGAGCGAACCATCCACTACCAATGAGTAGCCCAGCGTCGCTGCCCGTTCGCCGGCTAGGCTCGACGCTGGCAGCGGCCTCCACGCCGGCACCAACTTCCTTCCGGGTATACTTGAAAGGATCCGCGAGGTCATCCGGGAGGGCCTCAAGAAACTTCTTCCTGCTGCCGATCACCCGGCCTTTCCCTCCAACTCCAAAGTAGTCGAGGAGGTCGGGCGAGCCGCTTAACCTGTAGTTGAAATCAACACTATGACAACTATGACAACACTTAAAAAAGCCCCTTCGAAAATGTACGCTGCGATTGCTTGAATTTTCCCAATAGTGCCCCGCCAGTACTTGCGCGGCCTCGACCGGACACCCCGACGCGGGAGAATGTCTGACGCCAAAACGACCTGGTCAAGTACACCTGCTCGGAATTACTTACGGCGAGAAAGACCGACGTGGGGCGAACGGCTAACCGTCGCACCGCTCTGCAACCACTGCGGGGGAACCGAGCACATCTACCCCGTTTGCCATTAGCGGCAACTAGGGCTGCGCAGCTTCCAACCGAACGACCCACGCCCACGGTCTGCGCGGTGAGCGAACGCGGGAAATCGACGAGTACATTCGACGACCTGTCTCCCCGACCTGCGTCTCACCGCGGGTCCAGGACGCCTTCACCACGATGTTCAACCGCGCCAATGCACAAGCTCGACATCAGAGGCTCTTGCCTAGTGTTGTACGGAACGGCGTTCCAAAGGGCGGCGTTCCTGGAACGCGTTCCTTTTAGGGAGGAACGGAGGGAACGCCGCCGTTCCATTTTACATCGGTAGAACTGGAACGGGAGACGCGTTACATTTTTACTGGAACGGAAAGAGTAACGCCGTTCCTTTTTTCGTCCACTGGGGTAATTTTTATTTTATTTGTAACAGAGGAAATATTGAAAGTACAGAAACAATTCTTCACGAAGTACAGGATCTCGTTACCTTTTTTGGCTACTAATCTTATAGATTATTTTGTGTAGTCCTCACTTGCTAAGAGTTTCGGGTGCAGGACAGCTGGTGGACATTGATTCTTTTTTGAGTGCCCCAAACTGCGGTACAAAAAGGAAGGCTTTTAGTCGTGGAAAATACAAAGAAAGAGGGTTGTTTCAAACTCAGCTACTTTCTCTGGTTCCACGAATCCTCATACACCCAGAAATCTAAGGCCGACTACAGCCACTTGTGAACTTTCATAACAAGACCTAGAGTTACAACAAGATCACAGACTGCCAGACATCGAACGCACCCTTGTATCCGGAACATTGGTCACTTAAAAGATACACAAAAAAATAACCTTTATTTCTTCTCTTGTGCCCCACCTTTAAAATGAACAACAAATCCAACCTTACAAAGAAGTATTTGTAGTTTTAAGACTGACCTTCCAAAAGCCCTACCCTCTCCTCGACTTGCTCGTCATGCGGACGGCAGCATCGAGAAGCAACTGTTGTTAAGTTCGAACAAGGGACTTTGTTCAATTGAAACGTGTGAAGTTGCTGTAAAACGCTCTTACAATGTTGGGTAAAAGTACATTCGGCTCGTCTGAATCGTCCACTACAAATATGAATATGCTTAAAAAGCTGACATTTTTAACTTGTATATATCACCAAATGAATGCCTGCTTCCGCTTGTTTTCTTCTGTTGCCCTTCCATAACGACATACAAACTCGTATATTGACTACTTATGGGATAGATAAAAAAAACCTGCTTGATTTAACTAGATATAGTAATTAGCAAAATACAAATGTAACGTATAGTGTAACGATACGTTCAATTTTTAAACTGTAACGGGAACAAGTTCCTTTTTGAGATAGGGAACTTGTAGCGGGAACGCGTTCCAAAAACCGGAAGGAACGAGGAACGAGTTTTCGTTCCTTTTATTGAGGAACGTGTACCAACACCGCTCTTGCCCCTTGCCCCTCATCAGGAAAACTAAGCGCGGCTATATCTCGAGGAGGAGTTGCCGAAAAGCAACGACAAAAATACCCTGCGTGAACGTTGAAGATTCCCAAATCTAACGACGGCACGCATCGGAACGACGCGTCTTTAGAGGTGCCGAACAATCTCAACGTCATCACCTACGAACACGGAACATCGGCACCCATGGACACGGGCGTGGAGCACTCCGTTATGAGTGGGAAGCTCTCGGGCAGCCTTCGGAAAGTTACGACACCTGGGTTGGCCCACAAATTCGAACCTCCTGAGGACACTTGGTCACTTCTGTCGGAAGGTGGACTGCGCGAGTTGTGGTCCATGGTGAGATCTGCCGCAATAAATTTGTCGTACTACAAGACTGCAAGATATGCAATTCTTAGAATGGATTTTTTGTCTGAATGAGGCGCAGTCATCGACATCAGAGGGAACTGTTTGACGCTGCGAAAAACTGTCCTTTTCACGAAGGAAGCCAGAACGACGCCATCAGCTGTCTGGTGAATCGCCAACCACGTGGACCTGCCGTGGCGATCAAGTGTTGTACACGTCATGACTCACGCAGTTGCGTGCGGCGAAGTTCATCTCGAAGGCAACGTTCTCCTGCTTAAAAAATGAGAATATTGGCGACGCATGGGGCGTGACAGAACTACAGGATGGACGTATTATGGTCCTCGTGACGAACTTCTTAGAAGAGAATAAATATCTCAGGAAAGGTGCCGCTCTGGGTCGCGTCGAGGAACTCTGCAACACAGCCGAGCTCACTATTATTTCTGAAGAAACCTCGCGCATCTTGCCTCCTCGTCATATTCAGCGACTGCTTTGCGACGTCGTCGAATGTTCGCCAAACAATAGTTGCGAAGCATCCTATCGTTACCCACGACGACGCGCTCCTGTGCATCACCCGCCTTGCCGGGTCTTCTTCAAGGAAAGAGGGGTGATACAGGAACAACTTCGGTAAAAGCTCAACGAAGACATCACCCAGCCTTCAAGCAGCTCGTTGGCATGCGCATTTCCAGTCATACTGTTTAAGAATAAAGACGAAACGCCTAGGTTCTGCGAGGACTATCGGCAGCTTACTGCAGAGACAAAGAAGAAAGATATCTACTTGTTCCCCCGTATTGACGTGACACTCGAACGTCTGTGCCACTCCCGATACTTTTATTCGACTTACCTGAAGAGTGGCTACTGGCAGGTCAAATGTCCACGAACGGGACCGAGAAAAGAGTGTCTTCGTCACGGCTGTTGGACTGTAAGATTTCAAGGTAATGCCCTTTGGACTTTGTACCGCACCGGGAACATTCCAGTGTTGTCATGGATACCGTACTGGCAGGCCTCTAAATGGCAGAGCGCTCTATGTTTGCTTCGACGACGTCGTGGTATTCTCGAGCGACTTCGCCAAAGCACTCGAGACGTCTTTAAACCGGGCTTCAGGCGATTCCGCGGGACTCACCCACTAGCCGACGAATTGTTGGTTCGCCCGGAGAACTGAAGTTCCCTGGTGATGTCGCTATCAATCAAGGTGTTCGACGAGGCCCAGCGAAGACTTACGCTTTAGCAACGTTCCCACCACCATCATACGAAAAGGCAGTAAGGAGATTTTCGGACTTTGTGCCTGCTACAGATCGCTTTCGTTTGTGATTTCGCAAACATTTCTTCGCCACTGAATCTGACCCACCTCCTCACGAAGGCCGCCGTGAACTTCGAATGTGGGGCAGAACAAGAACATGGATTCGACGAGATGAAGTGAAGACTCCAGTAACTTCCGATCGTCGGCCACTACGATCAAACAGCGGAAACAGAAGGGCACGCGGGCGCCAGAAACACAGGACTCGCCGCTCTATTGGTCCAACGGCACGAGGGAACCGAGCGAGTGATCCCCTACGCTAGCCGCACGCTGTCGAACACGGCAGCTAAATTGCTGCAACGACTGAAAAGCAACGTCTCGCCGTTATCTGGGCGATAACTAAATGCCGCCTGTAGTTATGCGGAACCCGATAAGTGGAATCAGAGACCACAGCTCGCTTATGTTGGCTTGCGAACATTAGATATTAATCAGGACGCCTCGCTTGATGGAGCCTACGACGGCAAGAGTTCGACGCGACCGTAGTTGACAAGTCAGGCAGCAAGCACAGCGACGACAACTGCCTCTCCAGAGCCCTCGTCGACTCAGCTACCAACGGAACCAGCAATCACGACGACGACAGCTTTCTGGGAGCAGTGAATGTCAATGCAATGGCAAATGTTTAGCGAGGCGATCCTGTACTGCGGGCTTTGATCGAGCACTTGGAAATACAAAGAATTACAGTTCCAAGTATCTTCTCAAGAGCACTCCCAACCTTTGCCAGTCGACAAGGCGTCCGTCTACAAAAAGAACTTCGGGAACAGAAACTCGATGTGGCTCCTGGTGACCCTTTTCGGTCGTCGAGAGATCAACCTAGCCTGCCATGGCTGCCCGATGTCCGAACACCTCGGTTGCAGCAGGAGTGTGGCCCAAAGTCGCGAGAAGTACTACTGGCCTAAGCTTCAGAAGACAGTTCACCAGTACACAAGATCTTGCCATGTGTGCCATTGCCGCAATAAAGCTCCAACGAATCCATCAAAATTTCTGCAACTGCTTGCACCACTTACAGCTCCGTTTCGTGGCATCGGCAGACAAATTAACTGAGAAAACGGCTCAACCAAAACCATCGTTGACCCGATCTAGATGTACAGTCATGCAGAAACTAAATATCCCCAAGCCAGCGGCCGTTCTCCCCCTTCAATCAGACCACGCTAAGAAAACGCGGATGATAACAGCAGTTTCCTGGCATCGATGGGCATCCTCCTGTCTGATTCACATGAACGAGTCGTGACGTCAGAACTAGTACGAAGGAAAACCGTCAGGATAGCACTCCCCAGAAAACCAACGTTCACTACCTTGGAGCAAGTTAGTCTCTGCGTGACTGTGCACGTAAAACACAAGGCGTGCGACGAGGTGTTACCCTATGTTACGTTCACCTACAACACGGCGTTTCAAGAAACTACCGGGGTGGCACGATTTCAGCCGGTACGTCAGATAGGTAACGACGATGCTCGACGCGATGCTGCCTCACAGCATCGCATCGAGCGATGCTGTGGAGCAGCATCTTGTTGAGTTCATTTGTTTTGTTCCTCGCATAAGTTCGCGGTTTAAGCTTTAGAGCGCAGCTCTTAGGCGCCCGTATCCGGCTTGAGCGGCGTCGCCGTCGCCGTCTGGCGTCGGCGTAACCGCGCGGTGCATGATGGGTAAATTTCCTCACTAAATTCAGCCGAAATTTTCCCCGCCAAATTTAGCGGAAAAATTTCCCCGCTAAATCTAGCGGAAAATTTTTCCCGCCAAATTGAGCGGAAAATTTCCCGTAAATCTAGTGGAAAATTTTCCCCGCCAAATCTAGCGGAAAATTTTCCCCCGCTAAATCTAGCGGAAAATTTTCTCCGTCTAAATCTAGCGGAAAATTTTTCCCGCTAAATCTAGCGGAAAATTGTTCCGCCCTGTAAATCTAGCGGAAAGTTTTCCCGCTAAACCAGCGGAAAATTTCACGAATTTTCTCCGTATATCTCCGGTTTTATCCAGCTAAAATTTTCCGCGCTCAAATTTAGCGGAAAATCTTGCCCGCTAAATTTAGCGGAAACATTTCTCCTTCCTCACCCCTCGAGGCCACGTGACCCCAGGCCATGTGACCCCCCAAGGTCACGTGACCCCCCTGGTCACGTGACGCCCCCCCCCCCCGTGCCTTCCCCTCCTCTCAAGAGCTGCGCTCTAATTCCGGCGCACAGGAGTTGTAAACGGCTTTCATTTTTTATGTTATACGCCTGTCGATTCCTTTCCTCCGCGACAATATGTCACACAAAGGCCTATTAGTGCAAGTGAAAGTAATCTTACAACAAAAAATTTATGAGTCAGCAGCTGCCCAACCAATGAAAGCCAAAAACTGATTGTAGCTAGCTGGGCACCTTTTTGTTTTTATTGGCGGTGCCTTAGAACAAGGCTACCTCGACCTAAATTGTGTCTGACGGCAAAAAGATTGCACTAAGTTTTCTTCGTAAATATTTTTGTGAAGATATGTGTCCCATACAGGCACATTAGGAAAAGTTGGTGTTTTTAGTTTTAATATTTTTTAACGTGTAACGGAGTATAGAACTCAATATCGCTGGATGATCTTTAGAGTTCCCTCGTTCCAATAATGTGCTCTTTTTACCCGTAAATATGTGTCACATATGATAGACAAGGTTCATAAACATTCGAAATGTTTAATGTTACACATGATTCTAACTGGAGGCGACGGACCACAAAATGGAAAAAGGACTTGTCCCCTTTGTCGTTCATTTGTATCCTTGTCTTCTTGTCGCCTTTGTCCGCCCTCATCTCCGGTTTGAGTTATGTGTCCCATATACATTTTGACACATCTGTTTACCTGCTGACTTACCTTGGGACTCCGAGCCCTCAAACCTATCCTATAAATATACAATGCCTTGATAACGTGTTCAACGGAGGGTGCCTTCATTCAAATATATGGTGCTGCATCTTTTTCATTGACCTTCACAGGTACGAAGCGAATTATATGGTGACGTTTGGTCAATCGGAAGGATATGCGTCTCCCAACTACATGAATTTGTTCAATGTTTTTGGAAACAAAAGTATGTTATTTTCTCGACGAATTCTTTCCAGTATCTTTACATGTTCTTATTTGCCAAAACTCCTCCGCTTTTTTTCAGCACATAGGGGCACAATGTATCTCTTGCTGTCAGACTTCTGGACATGCGCTCTTTTTTACCATAACAATTCAGGTAAGCGCTCTTTCAAACTTCGGTCGATATATCATCTAGGGTCGTCCACGCAGGACTCCAACATGGCATAAACACAAAGTTAAAAAAAGCGTATGAAAAGAGTTCTGCTAACTTGTAAATACCAATATCGCGTAAACGTACGGTGGAGCTCATCGCTGTTCACTATGACTGGCGAATATCTGAGTATTTTGATAACAATATACCCATCCGGGAGGACTCCTCACATCAGCCTGTTTTCACGTAATACCTGCGCTAGAAGCTACGTAGCCAGCCCGAGCTTTTTTGACTTCGATGGCACTTTGGGGCGCGTGCAGCTAAATCACGACGGAAAGCAAGAAAGCAGGATGTGCGTAAAAAGAATGTTCAAGTAAAACGTCACGCTCATAGTGTGAAGCGCAAAAGGTACTTGTTTGGTTTAAACGCATTTTCAGCTTTTTCATTTTCAGGGATGCTTTTGTTGTTTGCCTTGATTTGTTCTCGCATGTTCTGCGGGAAAGTGACCTAAAAGGTGTTTTTCTTAAAGCCGTACTTCCAGTGATGTACCGCGATCAATTTCAAAACATTAAATTTCGCAAGCTCTCACTCTGTAATTTCGCAGGAAAGTGGGACTGGGTAGTGGACTGGGTTTGCTGGAAAAAAAGCTCTCAATCAGCTCTAAAAAATCGATGTATGCCATTATATTATCTAAACATATTTTAGCCGGCAAATATCGCCAAACGATGGTACACGAAGATAGCAAGACACGATAATTGCACATTAAAATCGATTTTAGTGTTATGTTTTTTTATCAATCTTACATTAGCTCTGAAGAGATGTCGTGCCTTGGATGTGGTGTCGGAGACAAAGAGGCTGGAGCGTTTGGGATATAATAACAAGAAAAATAACAGGGGATCCCTCAGAGAGCAAAACTATTGGTTTTCGATTGATACAGAAATGTAGACGCACCTACCATTTATTGATGCCGTCCAAAACGGATGTAGCACGGGTCAGCCGTAACACAGCTCAGGGTTCTTCAGCCAACTGGCAGGTGAGGTGACGGCAGCGTCCCCTCACAGTGACAACAGTCATAATAATTTTGTAAAATCAAAGTTATATTAGAGTCTTACCTAATTCTTCCACGTCTGGAAGGTTTAAGCAACCACCTTTCTTCTGAAACCGATCTTCCAATAGCTAGGGAGCGCGATTCTCAGTCACACCGCGGTTACACCATCGCTGAAAGTTGCTATTATTAATAATAATACATAATAATCATATATAACAATAATCACTACTACTACTACTACTACTACAACTACTACTAATAATAATGATGATTAGGACCACAATCAGAAGAAGAAAAATGCCTTATTTCTTATGATCCCCAGAACCACCAGCCGGTCAAATAATAGTGGCACATGAATCAAAACAAAAAATTGAAAGTAGTTTACAACTTCTTGTAATTCCGAATTAGAGCGCAGCTCTTGAGGAGGAGGAGGGGAGGGTGCGGAGGGGACGGTGTGCCCCTCCTCCTCATCCGTACCCTCTCTTCCTCCCTCCTCATATATTCCTCCCGTGCTCCCTCCCCCTCTTTTCCGCCTCCTTCCCCTACTCATCCCCCTCCTCCTCCCTCCTCTCCCTCCCTTCTCCTTCCTCTTCCTCCTCTCTTTCTCCTGCTCCTCCTCCATCCTCCTCCTCCATCCTCCTCCCTCCCTCCTCAACCTCCCTCCCCCTCCCCTTATTCTACCCATCCTCCTCCCTCCTCTCCCTCCCTCCTTCTTTCCTCCTCCTCCCCCTTCCCGCTCCTCCCTCCCACGTGGTGCATTATTGGAAATGTCCCATAATGCACCGTGCGGTTATGCCGACGCGTTACGGTTACGCCGACGGCGACGCCGACGCGTTACGGTTACGCCGGCGTGCCACGTCCGACGCGTCAGGCCAACACGTTACGCCGACGCGTTACGGTTACGCCGACTGCAACGGCGACGCCGACGCGCCACGCCGCCGCGTTACGCCGCCGCGTTACGGTTACGCCGATGGCGACGGCGAAGGCAACGCCGCTCAAGCCGTAGATGGGCGCCTAAGAGCTGCGCCAGGGTTGTGCACAAATACTCAAAAATGTATTTGGAAATACAAATACTGGGATACATTAAACTAGTAGCTAAAATACTGATACGAATATATATCTCTAAAAATGTATCGCGATAAGTATCGGAAATACATTTTAGAGGCAAACAGTCTTTAGAAATACAAATACAGGAATACATTTTAGGACGGACAGAAATACAAATACAGAAATACTCATACTGCAATACATTTTTCAAATTTGTTTGAGACGCCAACTGAGATAAAGCTTGAAGTTTGAAGTGGAATTTTTTGATCCCGAAATTACTTTCCCGTAGGCTTGGCACTTTGCAATGAAGGTAGTGGTTTCGGACGACGAGGAGTCTTCAATGGGCTCAAAAAAACGTTCCATCAAGGACTGAACGTGGTCCCTTCCCTGACATCCTGTCTGTATAACGAGGGATGCGAAAAGATTTCGGCCAGTAAATAAATTCCATGTCACCTTAAATCTCATCAAAACGTCACCACGCCACTGTCCAATAAGGACGCCGCTGTCAACTTTGATCACATGGCGTCACGGTGAAATGAACTGGTATTCTGTATCTGCAGGTGTGGCCTTGAACATGAAACTTTACCACGCTTCTGAATGAAAGGACAATACGTACTTACGTTGTAGGTGACCTCGTTGAAGATCGTGCAGGCAGTGTCATTTGAAAATTTTGAGAAGAGTGAACCACCTGAAGCATCCTGTAACATATGTCTTATCTTCTGTTACGGTTCAAAAACGATACGGTAGCATCCCCGTTGTGAAGGTCCTTCCTGCCAAGCCTCCGCCACCGACGCATGAATTGCAGTCCTCAAGTTTCGCCTCGCATCATCCAAACAGAGACCTCGTGGATTGCGATCTGATATTGCCGACCCAGGTGCGAGCCCTCCGAGAAACAGCGCGATTAAGACGAGTCGCAGGTGTACGAAGTCTGGTTCGTCACAGCGAGGCCACGTCTGGCCTCCTTCCTGGGTTTCGGATCACAAGAGCAGCGGGTCAGGTTCACGTCGGCTGATGACGTAGCCCTGAGCCGTGCAATATTACGGGCGCAGCTGCAGACGCATTTGAATAAGTGTTGAACTTCACTGCGTGAGTCATCTTACTATTTCAAGTCAACCACCACCAGGCTCGTGCTGCAACGGACTGTGACTCAGCTTTGCAGGTTGGGTGTACTGTGCACGTACGCTAAGGCAGAAAGACGTTTAGCAGCGGGCATTGGATGCCAGCAAACAATAACTGAAGAAATCCCTATCGAGCGTATTACAAAACACAATTCACAGTCTTATCGATCGTAGTACGGCTTGAGGCGTATGACGTCGACGACTTCCGGTTGTGGAGGGCGGCGTGGTAAAGTTTGTGTTCCGTCGGGCATCATCTCATAGTTCAGATCCCCGATTTGTGAAGCACTTTGTAGGGTCCAAAGTAGCGCTTTAGGAGTTTCTCGCCGAGACCACGGAGGCGAATCGGTGTCTACACCCACACCCTGCCTCCGGGCTGGAAGTGGACGTCCCGACGACGATGGTTGTAGCAGCCAGTGTCGACACGTTGTTGGGCTTTAATCCGAAGTCTGGCGAGCTGACGGACTTCTTCTGCCCGTTGGGCGACCACCTGGGCGCCGTCGCTTCCGTCGACAGCCGGTTCGTGGGGCAACATCGCGTCCAGCATTGTGGTTACCTTGCGACCATGCACCAGTTGAAAGGGTGTTACCCCGGTGGTCTCTTGTACGGCCGTGTTGTAGGCAAATGTGACGTACGGCAACACCTCGTCCCATGTCTCGTGCTCCACGTCGACGTGCATGGAGATCATGCCGGCGATGGTCTTGTTGAGTCTCTCCGTCAGCCGGTTGGTATGCGGGTGGTACGCAGTGGTGCGACGATGGCTGGTGTGGCTGAGACGAAGGATTTCTTACGTCAGCTGGGCCATGAATGATGATCCTCACTCTAAGATCATAACTTCTGGAGCGCCGTGCAGGAGGACGATGGACTCAATGAAAAACATGGCGGCTTTCACAGCAGTCCCAGAAGGAAGGGCTTTCGTTTCGGCGCACCGCGTGAGATAATCTGTGATGACGATTATCTATCTATTTCCTTGCGTCGATGGTGGGAAAGGGCCAAGCAGATTCATTCCGATCTGCTGAAGTGGTGCTGTCGGGTAAGAAATCGGCTGCAGGAGACCTGCCGGCTTCGTCGGCAGTTTCTTGCGTCGCTGGCACTCGTGGCACGATCGTGTGTATAGGTGAACTGTCTTCGGGAGCTCGGACCCGTAATACCTTTCACGAATTCGAGCTAGCGTACGGCTGTAACCAAGGTGTCTGGACGTCGGGTCGTTGTGACAGGCTTGGAAGATCTCCTCTAAGGTCAGTAGGGATTACCAGCAGCCATGGCCAGCTGTTGTCTCCAAAGTTCTCCTTGTAAAGTACACTTTGTCAGAGGACAAAGGTCGGCAGGGCTCTCGAGAAGACACGGGGGATACTACCCCGTCGTCCTTCGAGGTGCTAGATTAGCGCGCGCAACCTCAGGATCGTCCCTCTGACGTCGTGCCATGTCGTTGTAGCTCACTGCGCCTAGGAAGCAGTCGTCATCGTCGTCGCTGCTACCGGGAGATATCTCAACAGGGGCTCTGGACAGGCAGTCGGCGTCGCTGTGCTTGCGGCCTGACTTGTAGAGCACAGGCATGTTAACCTCCTACAGTCGGAGGCTCCATCGAGCGATGCGTACCTGAAGGGTCCTTGAGGTTCGCTAGCCAGCAGAGCGAGTGGTGGTGCGTGACAACTCTGAACGGGCTCCCGCACAAGTACGGACGAAACTTCGTGATTGCCCAGACGACCGCAAGACATTCCTTTTCGGTCGTGGAGTAATTTATGTCCGCTTTGGACAGTGTCCGTCTTGCGTAGGCGATGACACGCACGATGCCTTCTTGCACTTGAACCAGTACCGCGCCAAGTCCTGCGTTACTTGCATCCGTATGAATCTCGGCTTCCACATCTTAATCGAAGTGTCCAGGAACCGGAAGAGTCTGGAGTTGACGTTTCTGCTCTTCAAATGCCTGTTGTTGCTCCTCGGCCCATTCGAACTTTTGGGCGTCCTTTGTGAGGTTTGTGAGCGGTGCGGAAATCTTTGTGAAATCACGAACGAAGCACCGATAGTGCGCACAAAGTCCAAGGAATATTTTGCAAGGCATTCTTGCCTGTCGGCGCTGGAAATTCCGCAACGGCGCGAGTCTTTTTTGTGTCTGGGCGAACGCCATTATTGCTAACCACGTGGCCTAGGAACTTCAGTTCGTCAGCAGGCGAACCGACACTTCGATGGCTTGAGGGTCGGCGCGAGCGACCAGGCGCAGAACATCCTCGACGAAACTGGTGATCTTCTCATTTGCACACTGGTTCCTCAATCGAAGAAGATCCTCGGCCCTCACCGCCGATATTGGTTGGTGAATGTCCGTCTCAGCTGCATCCTTGCAGGCGGTCCACGAGATTAATTATGTCTCGCGATTCTCGACCCAGTGCCTGGCCCTCCCTTGGAGCGCGAAGTGAAGACTCTGCAGGCGCTGTTCGTCCATCCATCGGTTGTGCTGGGCCACTCGCTCGTACTGGTGTAGCCAATCCTCGATCTCTTTATAACTCTCACCATGGAAGGACGCAGGCGTACGGGCAGCGACGGGTAGGAGAACGACGGGTGGAGTGGTCATCGTCGCGGTGTTCTTCTTTGGTTTCTGCGGCAGGGGTCCGAGTTCCGGGGTATAGCTTTGGTTGCGGCGACTTGATCGGGCGTTGGTGTCTTCTTTGAAGGGTAGCCTTCCGGGCTGAGCACTTCACTTGGCCGGGATGTCTTTGTAGGTCTACGCTTCACGGGCATAGAAAGCGTTACCCCGCACCTCCACCAAAAATGTCACGAATGACAATTGATGAGGCGACGAAAACTGAAATGAACTAAACGTTTAATGGGGCGAACTTCTGCCTAAAACAAAAAGGAAACAGAAGAAAACAATTGAGCGTCGCGGGCGTCGATAGCGGCGTAACAGCAGGATCGATCGCTGGGACGAGACTGACTCCGGCTCGCCACGCGGAGCACCTTTTGTACACGCGTGTGTCTCTGGAACATTCAGCCTAGAACATTCGGCGCGTAGAAGATTCGGAACTCAGATCAGACGAGAAGTTCTCGAACTTACGATCACGGTAAGTTGAAAGAATAAATAAAAGGGCAGTCCGCTAACTGGAATTGAACCTAGACCTCTCGCACGACAGTCAAGCACGGTAATCATCTCGGCCACGCACGCGCTCGCTCAGCGACCCGCGTGGCAATATAACGAACGTTTATCTGAAAGCAAGTTATGGTTTACCTTATAGTATGACCTTCGATAAATCAAAATGAGCAATATCGACTTGCCCTCGCGCAACAACAAACGGCACAGTGTAATAGAGTAGTTACGAAGGGTTTCTCCCTCCTGAATTATCTCATAAACATTATCGTTGAACGGCGCTCAATTTCCTAAAGAAGTATAAATAGACAGGGATGCAGGTCATGAGTATTTCAAAACTCTTGAAAATGTACATAGTACCGATACATTGCGGTGGTTCTCTATTGAAGACACCGTCACCAGCTTTGTGTATCAGTACAACACATTTTTGATAGACTTCGGAAAACTACAAGTTTAGGCGGTATATGAAATACAAGTTTTAGTAAAAGGTGCAAAAATATCAGCATAACCCTTAACAATAAAACTAGGTATTAAAGCTGCACCAACGGATTGCTCTGATTTCAATTTCTTTTTGCCTCCGGGATTTTATCGATATTACCATGGTTCACTGACAAAGTGTCGTTAGAGACAATATTACTGACGAAACTTGTGTCCTGGGGCAGCACACAAAGAAAATCAAAGGCTAAAGTTGTTTCAAAATATATTGACTACCCTTTATACACAAGTTACACAATCTATGTCAGTACGCAAAAATGTGTTCTATTTCACTTTTTTGTATGTTGTATTACCAAATGAGAGAAGCTTATCGGGCTTGCGGCACAGGCTGCTTTTACTCCTCTTTCATAAACACATTTATCATGCTTAAACAACTTTTTATTAAGCGCTCTATAGACACTAAATGGTATATACCACAGCTGACCGACACTTCTTGAAACAATTTAGTGAAATGGTCTTTATTACGCATATGCTGGTTGCTTCTAGGACCAAAAGGGATAATTGAACGATTTAGAAAAGTGCGTAGTAAAACAAATTGGTTGTCCTTTCGGACTAACTTTGCTAAGGATTCAGTCGCGCAATCTACAGTCATCATCCATGACCGTCGACCAATCACAGTTTTTAAGCAACATATACAGCTTTAGATAATCACCATTGCCATAATTATACGTAGTAAAATGTTGTCGTAGACACGACTTTACAGAGAAACAAAATACTACGATAAAAAGCGAATGAAATCTTCAGGTCGCACAAGGGGATCACTGACCGACAATACATTTTCAGTGACACCGTATCAAAAAATAAATAAAGAACACTCACAATACTGTTTTCAACCTGTTGTGCTGACTAAACCAGTTAAAATGAATAAAGCTCAAATAATCGGGACACTCTATTTCTTGTCTGAGTGCTAACACCAGTATATAAATCAGATGACCCATCCACGCCAGGAAGGTTAAAATCTCGATAAATATGTAGTTTTAACGTTGAAAAATAAACTTGCTCTTCAAGTACTTTTACAATCTCGGGTTTTACAATGTTGTACTTTTAAATGTTTGACAAAGACAATGGGATATGTTAGCGCGGGATAAAGTAATTCCCAACAAGTTAATTGAAACTATTATTGGGTTCTAGGTCAACCCACACACATTACACGTATTATTCTGAATCCCACCCGAATATTACCGATATTACCGAAAACGTGCCCTAATATTATTAAGAAAAACATATGACGCCCGTAAAGGGTGAAATTAGTGTATAGGCAATCTGAAGCTCGTAGATTGTTAAGTGAAAGGCAGCACAAAATCGAATAAACGTTCGTATCTCCCAAACATGATAAGTATTCTAAGATCTGTTAAGCAGCATGCCAGTTAATGTCACATCCTTTTCGGTCGATTTTTGTGTTGAGCATTTTAGAACGAAAATGGAGCGTTCCCTTCTGTTCTATTCTGGGGGCCGCAGAGCTAAAATCACACGGCCGGCAACAGGGCAATAGAAAGCAGTTCATTTATCACATCAAACGAATGCCATCTCATGTACAGATGGAACATTCGAGCAGCCTGCCGAGGCCAGCGGAGCATCCACCTCGTGACCCCAGCAACACTGCTCGTGACCACCAATGTGACAGGCGTGAACGCAGCCGTGCGGATGTCACACATATCACCATTTTAATTTTTCAGAAAAGAAAAATGAAATAAAAACGCGGGACTATATTCAAATCTACAATCCTTCAAAAGTTCAATCATGTCAGCTAGCACCAGGGTACTGACCAAAACTTCACTCCCGCGCTTTAACTGCGATGCCCGAAAGCATTCAGGGGGTACAACGCATCTTCCACTATTTGTGTGTATATGGGGTGGGTCTTGGCACGATGCGCTCACTTCGGTACTTGCATCTGAGTCTGCAGTAATGTCTACGCCTACGGGAAGCCTGCTTTGGAAGCGGGGCTAGGTGTGTGTGGTTTCGGCGAACAAACTTTCCATCAGTTTCCTCCCAGTAACACCTAGGCTCCTCTGCTTGGCCGCTGACACACTGACGTTGTAGGTGAATCAGTCAGACGTGCATAGCGTCTCCAGTAAGGGCACAGCCCAGACGCAGTGACGTCGGTCGTAGTCTTGCTTCTGATTACCTCGATGCTCACCCTCGAGTGATATTAGTTGCTTGTCGCCAGGCGTATGGGAATAAAGACTCTTTGCCGCCTCTTGAAGGGTCGCGCGAAGCCTTCTTCCCATCAGCAGCTTATAATGGCTGTAGCGATTCATGGCAGGGCTGGTCCGGTACGCAAGGAGAGTCTCGTAGGGATTCTTTAATTTTTCTAGAGACCCTTTATTATTTTTAGCGCCACTTCGGCAAGCCCGGTACCTTGAGGGTAGTCGGGACGCGAGGTTACGGGGCAGAAGTTGCACTGCTGCGCAAACTTTGCAAACTCAGAAGTTTTGGAAAACTGGAGTCCGTTATCTCAGACTAACACTTCTAGAATCCCATGTCTCGCGAAAAGAGACTCGCAGTGGTTGACAACTGCTGCTCCGTTAAGGCTGTTTAGGCGGACTAACTCGGGATACCGTGAATAATAGTCAGTGGCTATCAAACACCATCGACCAGTTAAAACAACAGGTCCATCCTAACTCGTTCCAGGGCCTTTCTGGGACCTCCGTTCGTTTCCTTGGCACTTTCCTGTTTCGACTGTGCTTCAGACAGACGTGACACTTCTTTACCAGGTTTTGGATGTGTTTTGCAATATGGGGCCACCAGACCGAATTTTTCGCTCGTGCCCGGCATTTTTCTATGCCAAAATGTTCTTCATAAAGTTGATTGAGGACTGACTATCGAAGGTTTCGAGGAATAACGACCCCAGAAAACACTATGAGGGATGTCGTTCCCGAAGGAAATGTTGTCGTTGACTGGGCTATATAATTTGAGCTCTGCTTCGTTTCGGCGTGATGGCAGTCCACTCGCGCATAACTTCATGATCCGTTTAGATTCCAGGTCAAACTCTTGCTCAGCGGCGATTTCCTTTAGGCTCGGAAGATTCACCGGTAGAGAGGACGTCACGTGCTCTACGAAGCCCTGCATCTACTCGGCCGCCGATGCTGTTTCGGACTGTTGAATCGGAGACCTGGAGGGGCGTCGGCCGCCGTAAGGTCTTTTCCAGGAATATACAAAATACCGCAGATATATCTCATGAGGCGCATTCGCATCCTCTGCAGCACTGGCGTTAAGTTGTCGATCGGCTTTGATCCAGAAATTGAAACCCAGCAGCTTGTGGTCGGTTTCTAGATGGAAGCCTCTTCCGACGAGGAAGCCCCGAAATTTTTCACACGCACAAACTTGGGCGAGGCCTTCCTTTTAAATTTGCGCATAGCATAGCTCAGTGTCACGAAGAACTTTTGATGCATAGGCTATTACCTTGAAATATTCATTCTCGTGCTGCTGCCGCAGAACGGCACCCAGACCGTTCGAAGTCGCGTCCGCTGTGACCACATCATCTTTTTGGGTCGTGCATGCCAGGTACCACATCTGATGACAAAGGATTTTTCATATTTTGAAGGCTTCTACCTGTGGGCTTTACCAGACGAAGTGTTGTTTTGACGACAACAGTGATGACAGCGGCCGATGTTTGGCCATGTTTGGGACAAATCTTGCAGACATGTTGCCATTTTTATGACACGTCTCAGTTCTATCTTGGACGTAGGGCTGGGCATCTCAGCAACAGCTCGCAAGTTTTTTGTTGTCGGGTCTTACTTTGTTATTTTCCAGGACGTGACCCAGGTAGGAAATTCGCGTCTTGCTGCTCTTGAAGTTTTCCATGTTCAGGATGACTCATACAGTACTGAGACGACTCATTACATGCCATAGCCGTTCATCATGTCGCTGTCTTGTTGAACCCCAGATGAGCACGTTATCCATGTGACAGTCGACTCCGTCGAGACGTTCTAGCCTCGAAGCCATTCGTCTCTGGAAGTGCTCGAAAGCTGAATAGTAACCAAACAGCAAAAGATTGAAACAAAACCGCCCCTAATGGCATGATGAAGGTGGTAAGAAGCTTGCTGTTTTCGATGATTCGAATTTTCTAGAATCCGGAATTTGCGTCTATCTTGAAAAACAACTTCACTCCTTGAAATGTGCCCAACGTGTGCTGTACGAGAGGAATGAAGTGCCATTCTCGCAAAAAGAACTTCTTCAGTTCCGCGTAGTCGACGCAGATGCGGAGTGCTCCAGGTGATTTAGGCACAACCACTATTTGGCGCGCACGAAGATGTTCGCTCAGCAACCGGTGAGATCACTCCTTTGCTCTGCACACGAGCGAGTTCCTGCTTTGTTTTCTCACAAATTGGCAGGGGTACCCTTCGAGGAAACGTTAGGGCGAACGGTTTGGCGTCGGGCTTCAGCTTGACATCGTAATCTTCTTTCAGGGATCCGAGACCATGGAAGAGGTTTGGATATTTGAACTCAAAATTTTCTTGTTTGATTACGCCGACCCGTGCTGCGAGATCGCTGAGAACATATAGGTTTTCAGTGGCAGGTTTCACCAGTAGTGGTGATTTAACATTTCAGGGTATGTACACATCTTCGAGACTTTCTCGTCCCTTGAGAGTCACCTTCGTCCGCAACATGCCCACAACAATGAGTGGTTTACCGTGGCCGCCGTTGTGGGGGCGTATCGCGGCTGGAGCTGTATCTTTTTTAACATGGTGTGGAAGAGGTTCTCCGGAAGTACGGTTTCGTCCGCTCCTGTGTTGACCTTGAACACAACTTGTCTATATTGATGCTCACAGTCACGTCCCATTTTGAAGAGTTTTCGTGCTATGCGAGGCCCAGAAAGCCTGATTCTTGTTGACCGCTGCAGACTGCTGGTGTCGAACGGCAAACGGGGGCGAAGTGTCCTTTCTTTGTGCATTTTTTGCAAGCACTATCCTTTGTTGGACACACACTTTTAGAATGACGCTCACGGCCACATCATCCGCAGGATCCCGTCTGCCTCTTGCCGCTTGACGCTTTTGAAGTCCTTGACGTTGACAGGGTTGATGCGTCAGTGGGACGTTTTCGTGGATACTTTCGCGTGAACGATTGACTTTTCCCGGCTAGTACGTTGTCAATTATGACTTTTTGTGCTTGCACGTTGTCTATGATGACGTTTTGCGCTTCTCCGTTGTGCATTTGTGCCTGTTGCTGAAGAACAGTCTTGTGCTGGCATGCAACAGTCAATGCTTTCAGAATGATTAGGTCTGCGTCGAGCAGCAGTTTTTCAGACACCCGTCTATACCTAAGGCCAACGACAAATCTATCTCGGATGAGTTCTTCCCGAAGGACCCCGTAATTGCAAGTGTCTGCCAGTGCATGCAATGCCGTGGCGAAGTCTTCAAACGAGTCGCCGTCTTGCTGAATCCGGGTGTTGAAGTGCGCCCTTTCGAAAATATCTTCTGACGGGGAATGAAGTAGGCGTCAAACTTGCTCAGGACCACCTCGAAGTTTTTTTCCAGAAACGCTGAGAGTCAACGTCTTGAACACCTCTTTGGCTTAGGTACCCATTAGGTAAACCAGTGAGTCGTGTTGGTTTGATTTCGGTCTTCCGTGCAGCGCCGATGCCATGCGGTGGCGGAGAAATCTTTTCTTCCAGGTCGGCCAATCATTCGGAGTTGCAAAAGCAAATGGCTTCGGCGGGGTAATCTAGAAGGATGCCTAGGTCTCGAGCTTCGTTCTCCTCAGCAGCGTATCTGAGGCTATGGTCGAATGTTTCGACACTGTCAGCCTTGGACAAATCAGGAGCTTGAGGTGTTGCCGTGGTTGACCACTTACTCTTGCAGTTTATTGAAAAGCAGCTTCACTTCTGACACCATGTTCTGTTCTGCGATAGGCAGAGGGAAAAGTTCATGGGCGGCTGCAGGGCAATAGAAAGCAGAACATTTATCACATTAAAACAACGCCATCATGTGTACAAATTGACACGCGCAAACGTAGCCGTGCTATGTTACACAGCTTCTGTAGTGATATTATACAAAACAAAACTGGCTTAGTCACCATAACCGAGGAGGACATTGTTAATTCTTTCAAGCTTTTGGAAGGTCGACGATTGAGTTTTGTCCTCTCCGCATCATCAAAAGCAGAAGAGTAAAGGGACGAAAAGCAAAGGCGACCACAGCTCCGCTACACCAGCTCGCGCGTGTACTGCGGCATTTTATATTATTTTTTTCCGTTTTGAGGAAACACTTTGACCTTGGGAGTTTCAGTAATAATGCTTGTACCTAGAGTCCGGTGCTTTGTATATATGTGCTTTCATCTTCGCCGTTGGTAAGCGAGCTGACGAATTACAATTTGTGGACAACCAAGTCACGAAAAAAAAGAAGAGTCTAAAGGAGGCTTTGGGTGGTGTGAAGAAAGATTTTCAGCACCTGAAGAACGCCAGGCCTCGCGTTCTGTATATGCAGGTGCAAGCGATATTCCGGTAAAACTTACCCTTACAAAAAATAATTTGATTTTTTAGAAAGGATTGTTTGTTGTGTGTGTTTTTGTTCCCCCTTTTTCCGCGTGAATGAAAATGAATTTGTGACAGATTACATTCATTTTCTTACGTAAAGGAGTTAAAAAATACAATAATTTTGTAAAGTATGTAAATGTTTTCTTACCAGATTACTAATAAATGTAGGGGATTACAAGTAATTTTGTTACTCGTAACGGGTTAAGTACAAGTCTGTTCTCAGCAATGGCATGGTGTCATGATCTGCCGCCTTGGACGCTCCTCTTTATTTATTGTTTACTTTCCATTTAGACCAAGTTCGAGAGTTCTAGTGTATGACGAAAAATACTGCAATTTATAGTCGAATTCTCTAATGCCCATATCTTGTTTCTTCGCAGGTGACTGCGAACTTTGGGAAGCAGCGAAGCCCCCAAAAGAAAGTGCACTCCCCTCTTCTTTTTGCTCAAGATATATACACGCATGCAACAACAAATCTGCCATTTGGTACTACAATCGCTCTGAGTGCTATTTTACGTAATCGTTTTCTGACGAAGTCCGGCTCAAGATTATATTATTGAACACAGAACAGTTTATTAGAAACATTTTGATGGAAAACGAAGCTTCTGAACAAATTTCTTTCTGAATCCACACTGGACCTCGCCGGTTCCTGCTCTCGTAAATTCACGCGCATATTGAAACACGTGTACTACTCACCAAAATGCCACTAAAACTTGAGAAATGTTACTACAAATAAAAGCGTCTATTCATACAGCTCCATAAACTCGATTCTCTACAAGCATACGATAATATATCTATTTTTATATACCTTTCCCTCCGCCAGGCATAAAGTGTCGCGCCTCAAGATGCCATCTTGCTTCTGGAACACATTATTTGTTGTATTACGTCATAGCTTCAAAAGCTCTGAAACTGGGAGTGCTTGGTAACGAACGTGCAGACCTCTACACGTTACGAAAAAAAGTAAGAAATTATATTTACAATTACAAAAGTCGAAATTATAACAGATTACAGTTACTATTACACTCCCATAAAATTAAATGACCGTTACATCGCAAAGTAATCTGTTACTTTCGTGGCGTAACTTTCTACTTTACTGTCCGAGGGTAAGACACAAAACACAGGAGTGTTATGGAAGCGTTTATTGTGGCCGCAAGTTGAACTTTTGAAACATTGAGTTACAGCTGGCCCTCGAAAGCCTCGTCGGACGTCTTGCCTCGTTTCTAAGTGAAGGTGTCGTCCGCCGCGCTGATCACCCTTCACGAATGCCTGATGCACTGCATTACGCGCTTCTTGAGAATAAAAGGAAAAGCTCTTTGTTTCTGGTGAAAGCGCAGAAAAATTGTTACAGCCGAGTTTGATGATGTTGGAATCGCAAGCCATAGGAACTGAGATACATATAATTAAACCTTGAATGAAACCAATATATGAGAATATATTATATGAATGTATTTTTGCCGGCAAATATCGGCATATGTGGAGCAGAAAAATAGCAAGGCATGGTCGCCCCTGAGGAATAACAAAATAAGGTATTTTAAAACCGAAATGGAGACGTACGTATGCCGTGCCTGACATTTGTTGATGCAGTCGAAAACGCATATTGTACGGGTCGGCCGTACGACAGCTTAGTGTTCTTCAGCTAAATGTCAGGTGAGGCAAAGGCAGCGTCCCACCACAGCGACATCAGGAATTCTAATTTTGTTAAATGCGAGCTATATAAGAGTACTATTTCACACTTCCAGGTCTCGAAGGTATAAGCAGTCGATCATTCATGAGCTAGGGAGCGCGATTCTCACACCGCTGTACCGCCATCACTGAAAGTTGCCATATATTAACGACAACGTGTCCTGATATTGTAAGAAACGAACAGTTGACGAACCAAAAGGGTGAGAGAGATGTAGGTAACCTGAAGCTCTAACAAGATTATGTTAAAAGCAGCACAATATCGAATAAACATTCGTATTACCCAAATATGCTAAGTGTTTTAATACCTTTTGAGCACCACGCCAATTGATGGCACATCTTTTTAACTCGTTCTGTGTTGAACTATATTCAGCGGAAAACAGACCGTCCCAGTTCTGTTCTGACATTATTCAAACTGTTGTAGTCATTATACCTGAGGAGTGCATTGTTACTTGTCTCTAGTTTTTGGAAGGTCCGCTGTCAACGAGAGTTCTCTGCTCTTTCCTTGTCTTCGAAAACAAAGAAGGAAAAAAAAGAAAAGGCGCGCAAGGATCCGCTACACCAGCTCGTGTGCACTTTGACAGTTGTTTTTTTCGTTTGAAGGATATATTTTGGCATCTGGAGTTTGTCTGATATTGTTTGCAACGAGAGTCTGGTTCTTTGTGTAACTGTGCTCGCCCACTTCGCCGTGGGCGTGCAAGCTCACAATATACAATTTGCTAACAACCAAGCAAAACTAAAACACAATTTGAATCGAGGTTTTAGGTGGCGTGAAAACGCTCTTCAGCATTTGAAGTTCGTCAGGCCTTGCGTTTCATGTTTTGTGTGTGAGGTTATAATGTAATTCCGGTAAACGTTTTCCCCTAAAAGAGTTTTTCTTTTGTTTGAAATGATTATTTTGTTGCGTGTGTTTTGTATTCCTACTTTTTCCCTTGAATGAACACGAAAATGTAACGGATTACAATCATTCACTCAATTAAAGTAGTATGAAATTGACTGCACAATTACTTTTTAAAATAAGTAATTATTCACTTACAAAATTACTAATACAGTGTTAGGAATTAACAAATCATTTCGTGTCTGGTAACGGATTAAGCACAAGTCTGCATACGTGTATACTGTGTTCAAACAGCTAACACCGCCTGTATAACAAGGCTCCATTGCTGACTTTTCCACGTAACATAGCTACGAAACAGACCTAGGGCGCATTTTGGAGAATAAATGCTGTGTAGACATGGAACACGGGGTTTCACTTATCGAAGATGAGGATCACTCAAAACACTGACCCATCACTCAAGTCCAATATTCTCCCGTCGCTAGCGCGCGGTATACGCGACCACAAACGCATCCTGTAGCACATGCTTGTTGCCTTCCGCCTTGCTTTCGCTGCTCCTGTGATGAAGTGTTATCATAGGTAGAAAGATTGCACTGGGGTAATGCTAAATGAGCCCTCCATTGATGTTTGTTCTGTTTTGAAATTCTCGTTCGAACAAATGTAATCGAACGTGAAAACGCGGAGGAAATGTTTTTATCCAGAAAGTTGCGTTATGTTCGAGGTTCTCAGCAAATTAAAATTACAAAAACCAGCGACGCATTTTTGCTTTGTGCCACACAAGGAAACTTCTTTAATTGGACGGCTGGGCGAAGCGTCTTGCTAATTGTTCGGGGTTGGGTTCGTGGCTGCCGCGCCGAACACGGGTAAGTAGTATATATTTAGGCATGATTGAACAGATAACCGATCAGTACTCTAACATGTGTTTCCGATATCGATATGTTTCCGATATCCGGGTACTCGGTTTCTGACATCGATGCTATCTATTCAAATATTTAATTGACTGAGCGACTGCTGGGTCTGCGTGAGAGCGCGCTTCGCCCTTGGTCGGACGTACGAGCGCGCGATTATCCATCGATCTGACGTAGGAGCGCGCGATTAGACAAATCGTACTCTATCCAGATATCAGAAACAGATTTTTCAATAATCGAAAAATGATAATCGATCGCTGGATAATCGCCAATGTATGTGACATCATGTCACGAGACAACTGCTAATTTTAGTTCATCCTAAAAGGGTTTTCATAGACTACTAGCTCTTTTCCCTCGGCCGGTTTTCAATTAACGACTTTCGTTCAGTAGCCGGTCGCGGTACCTTTCCGCCACGGATACATGTGTATATTTCGTGTTTCGGCATTGTGCGCAATCGTGGGTAGTGCAAAGACTCACCGCTCTGTTTCGCTATGTCAAGTTCAGATTATAGTTGGTGATACCTCTACAAGGTGGCGCATGAGGTCGTCGCCACACCAGCAGCATACTTTCCCTCTGCCTCGTTGACTCATGCGGAAAGTGTGCAGGACACGCCGCTGGATGGCGCCATGTCCAGCGCAGTTGGTGATATTCCCCTAAGATGTTGCGAGTAGCGCGCTCTTCTTATCGGTGACCTTCAATGTGTTGATATGTTCGCAAGGTGGCGTATGGCCCCAGGCAACGAACGCTCTCATAATTTATTTCTCAGTACTCGTGCGTTATTAAGACACAAACTTTACATAATGTGGAAGGCAATGAAAGGTTCTACATGTGGTATTATTTTATAAACGAAACTAAACATAGTCGACTCTGAAAAAAATTCGTAGTTTAGGTCACAGTTGTTCGCGGAGGCATGTTTGGGGATTTCTAAAAAGATTGGATCGACGAATAATAACTAGTAGATGGAATGTCGTTTTACCGACTTCCATATATATCACAATAAAAAAAAAATAAAAGCTCTCTTTCGAATGCTTTGAGATTGACAGTGGTTCAAAAACGCCACACACGAAAATCGTCAAAACCCACCATCGCCATTTGCTCTTTTTTGGCATATTTAGAGGCTTAAAACTCAAAACCAAGGCAAATACCTCTAACGGGATGTATTCTGGCGGAAAAAAAAGCGTGAAAAGAACGCATCGCAAAAATAAAAAATTAAAAATGTTTTTGTTTTTTTTGTTTTATGCCCAGTCTGCTGAAATTGAACGAAAAGTGAAAACCCTCTCTGTTTCATAATTTATTTCTCGGTACTCCTGCATGATGAAAACACAAACTTTGCTTAATTTCCAAGGCAATAAAAGGTTGTACGCGTGGTAATATTTTGAAGCGATACTAAAGATAGTCGACTCAAAACAAAATCCGGAATTTAGGTCACAATTTTCGCAGAGGCATGTTTAGGGATTGTTACGAAGATTAGAGCGACGAATAAAAAATAGCAGTTATAGTGTCGTCTTATCTGCTTGCATATACTGTAAATGACTTAATTTCCGCGAGGACTTAATTTTTCTTGAATTTCGCGAATCACCTGCAATTCGCGAAAAATAAGATGCCATGAACAATTACGGTAAAATGTAAAAACATTGGAATGTATAATGAGATCCACCGCATCCCGAAAATTAGAACCCGCGAATTATTTCAAAACTTCAGCTCTGACCTAAATCGCGAAATATTGAACCCGCGAAAAATAAGTCATTTACAGTATATCACACTAAAAATATACACGCTCTCTTTTTAATACTTTGAGATTGAGACTGATTAAAAAACGCCACACACGCCAATCGTCAAATCTCGTAGTCCTTTCCAGCTTCTTTGAGATTTTTTTCTCAATAACTAATCAAGCCAGGACAATAAAATAAAAAGTTGTCCTTCTTGGAATATGCTCTACATATATAAAAGTTTGAAGCAAGATAAAAAATACGACTGCCACTCGTTGCCTGAATCCAAATGAAACCGCTATATATATATAGAGAGAGAGAGAGAAATGACTTAGGCTGATCGGTGTGCCGGCGCCGCACAAATGACGCGATTAGTCCTACGAGTCATCGAGGTAGACGAGAGTGCGCTAATTGGTGTAGCGTCGCCCTCAAGCGCCACCTTGTACAAGTATCACCAACCTAATCTGAACTTGAATAGAACGACGAGTCCTTACACTAGCAGGGTACTACAACTTTCCAATCACGAAATAGAACACTTGTATTCGTGGCGGAGGATCCCACTTCCGGCTTTCAGCAAGAGCTGACGGCAACAACTTTGGTGTTGGACGAAAAAACGGCGTTTTCCGAAAATTGCGTTGAAGAAACTGGGACATGTGATATCCAGCCTCCGCGGAACATTCGCGTGAGCTGAATAATCGAAAGACATCCCCGTCTTGACTGAGGAAGGAAAACGAAAGTGGGGATCCAGAGCAAGAAGCCAGCCTCGTGGATGACGTCATTGGAGGCAGTGATTTGTGGCAAAATAACACTGTATGATGAAAGTTTTCTTCACGCAAATGTTTTTTTTTTTTTATTCAAGAACCGAGTTTGATAAAACCGACTTGGGGCAAAACGGCTGCTTAGGCGAGTTCATTTGTTGGTTTATCGAAATATACCGACATACCTTAACCACAGTCGTATGTAGTGCGAAGTGGGCACAGAGTTGAATGAAGATTCCGTTATCCCCGCTAAGAAGCAGGAGATATCGCAATCATGGCTCTCTACTATTTATGCCGTGCGTTGAAACAAATATCGAACAAGCCATGAGGTGAGCAGCGAGTGTTCCCTCTTTTGCTCCCCCATCTTTATTTTTTTTTATTTATTTCTGGAATCTAACTCCTCGGGCCCTCTTTCGGGGGCTCCTCTGGATCCGCCCCAAGGTGTTGGTGAGGATCGATGACGGTAAGCAGTAGGCTTCCGGTTGTTTTCGGCAATGCTACAAAATTGGAAAAAAACAGAAGCGTAATCTGACGCAACATAAATAGCACCGCACAAGGTGCTGCCAGACGTTCGAACAATTTCGCACCCCTCAATAATCGAAATACTAGCAAGAGAAGAAGAAAAAGAACGATGACGGACCGGAGCTCAAGAGAGGCCCGCAGGATTCTTGGCATGCGCCACCAATCCGACAAAGGCCGAAGGATCCATGATTTCCTGCTAACCGACATTCATGGAAAGTCGTCGTCCCGTTTTGACTGACTTTGTTTTAAAGTAATTATGTAGGGTGCCTGAAATAACGAGGCTGGATCTAAAGTGAGCGGTAAAGATCGGCGCCTGGAGAGAAGCAATCTAAACTTTCCGTCAAAGGTGGACTTCGCATGGTCAGTTCTATCTTGTAAATGTAGAAAGCGTAACTCCCTTTCTGTCAAATGAACGGGGCCAAAAAACTTGCAAGGGTCAACGGTGGATGGCGACGCAGATGACCGAGTCGAGTGGAGGGGCGCTTTTTCAGCACGTCTTGATAGATGGCGCTACCTTCTTGTCGGGTCTGCTCGCAACGACCGTGGTTTAATAAAATGAACATAATATTTTCGTATCTACCTTTCGTTGAAGAAGAAATGCGTACAATAAGAGCAAAAGTGAAAATAAAACGAATGAAAGTGGTTGCATAATAACGGCGCTGCTTGCAGCCAACTGATTTATTCTGCGTGTCGCATTCTTTCTTTTATGGTTCTCGGCAACAGCTTCCGACGCTGATCCCAACGCCATAAATAAATACGTGCCCCAAACGCGCCCCTGCCGCTCGACTCGGTCGTCTGCGTCGCAACCCAGCGTTGACCCTGGAAAGTTTTTGTGCCCACTTATTACAGAATGAGAGCTACGTTTAAAAACATTTACAAGATAAACTCGACCGGTGAAATACACCTTTGGCGAAAAGCTTAGATTGCTACGTGCTGGCGCCAATTTTTACAGCGCATTTTAGAGTGAACCACGTTATTTTGAGAAACCTTATTTATAATCACGTTATCCGACTGTGTTGACTCGTACCCGAGGCGCATATGAAGGCCGTCAGGAAAACAACATCAGTACTACTGCTTGCATGGCACACATAAAGAAAACATAAGCAAGAAGAAAAACACCGTGACCGTCCGAAGTGTTTCAAACTTGTTCCCCACAAACTCCGCTTCCAGGTGCGAGAAGGCATTAAAAGGACAGTGACTGATAATAATGCTCACTGATGTTTTTTATTTAAACTTTACCTATAAGAGCCCAACTACGCAGAACGCAATTTCAGGATTATAATTCATTTTCTCTCCGCCCGAACGCAGACGGTTGAAAATTGCCCGGATTCAGTTGCGCTCACCTTTCCGTAGTCAGGTAGCGTTCAAACTATGTGTGTCCAATATATTTAAACTCGTGGTTCATCAAAGGCCCATATTTAATATTAAAAACAGAAAAGAGAACGAAGCCATTTTTTCTGACCTCAGAAAAACTGCAAATTCGATAATAAAAAACAAAACGTTGCACACAGTGCAGGAAGTAACTGTACACGTCATTCTCAATATGGCGACGTACCGCGGGCAAGACGCTTCGATGGAGGCACACGATGAACCAACGTTGGGACGGACGTGGGGGCGCTACTTCGGAACTGTTGTTCGTAGTACCGGCCACTCGACCTTCCAGCGCAGAACATCAAGTGGAAGGGACATAAGTGCGAAACTATCGAATCATAAACGGTGCACGCAGATTTGTCGTAGTCTGCTTCACTCGCCAAAAAAGCGGAGAAAAAAAATAGGGTCGGATGTTGCCAAGTGACTTCCGGCATCTCTTTCCTCCTCACCGTTTCTCCCTCCAACTCAGTGCATATCGTCCACGTGCTTGAGACATGAGCTTCAGCGCTCATATTTCGGTTTCGGTTTCGCGCAGTTGAATTTTTGTTCCTAATAAATATACGTGACTCTGTAGCAAAATAGTGATTGGGCAGTCTGCTGACATCATAATGAATCGAATTGCAAACAATAAATAAAAAAATGATGGTGTCAGCGCCTTTTAACCCGGTTCCTAGAACTCTCTCTCTTACATTTAGACGCGCGTGGGGTCTGACATTCGAAAACTCATCCCGGATAAGGAGGAAGTAATGTTAGATTTCCTACGTTGTCTACCGCTGGCCTGAGCGGAGCTGAGATTAAGGACGCGTACTGCTTCGGCGTTCGTCTGAGCTATGGTGGGCTGAAGTAGAGCGGCGACGATCGCTTGCTTCGTCCAGCGGGAGAAAATGGCAAGGATGTTTGGCACGAAGCGTTACCATAGATATGCCCGCAGCAGTGCCACAACCACAATCCGTTCTACTGTGAACACTAAAGAAGAAGTTGTCTTCCTTAGTCACACGCGCGAATTACCGAACATTGGATATTTACTTGTTCGCCATTACGAAATTGGCCACAGCACATTGAGCTCGATTCAATGACGACAGGCTGCAGAGAAGCTGGTGTGGGCCTGTGAAGGCCCTCTATACACTTATTTCACCTTCAAATTCGCTGCAGTGCAGGGTGGCACTGCTATCCGCCTATATATGGCTCCCCGCCCGCTAAAACCTACCACAGCTACGCATGCTGAATCATTAAGTCACTTTCGCAAGTGCGATCGTCACGTCTCTCCCTTCTAGCCCACCATGTGAGCGCTTCCAAACTTGCCGGGCGTGTAGATAAATGTTTTTCTAACTTCCCTTTATCGAGTTCTGTTTTACCTCATTACGATTTGCGACCATCAGCGACCATCCACTGCTTCCGTCTCGGGGTCCTGACGCCATCACCAAGATAAATAATAACCACCTTGACTACATCAAAGGCCGCGAGATAGCGAGTCAGAACCAAACGAAATCGCCATTTGAGACAATAAGTATTTATTCAGATACAAAGAAGCGGTCGAGATATTCACAACACTTTTACTATTAACAAGTTTATAACCTAATTTCTTGAAACGTTGTATGATTGCTATTGAACGATGAAATAAACGAGAAATAACTGAAAGCAGAAAAGCTTCACAGTATCTGGGCTTCACTTTGTTGCGAACTGGTATCCAGCTCTCCTGTGAAACTCGACGGTGTCTTGTTGGTCATCAACAGTCCAACTGCAAAAACGTAGACAAAACAAAAAAAAACGTTATCTTTCAAAAAATAAAGTTTGGGTAACTTTTTCAGTCAAACGCCTCTCTGCCTGGTACGTCTACGCCGTCTTCACTTCTGGCCGCTAACTTTCTGCCTCTTGGCGTTACGACTGGGTCATATTGTCGCAAGCCGCCATCCTGGCGTTGGCATGGCAGAGGGGTCGATGTGACAGGAGACTGGTTTGCAATACCCGCCAACCTGGCGCACACGCTATTCAGCCGTGCTGTTGCCGGATACTACGGCAGCCATTCTCGGACGCCGCGACGCCAGCGACGCTCACGTTCGTTCGCCAACGCCTCCAGCATGTCCTCAAACAACTACCAGGATCGCGACAGCATTACATGCCAGGTCCTTTGATGTACCATGTTGAAAATTGTGAATTAGTCCGGATAAACAAGTGGTGTAGGACGCTAAAGACACCAGGTGGAGTTGCGTTTCAGACAAATTTGCATAAGGCGAAGCGGAACGTAGCGACACACTTTTTACAGCGTCAGCTGCACTGGGCTTGTAGTACTGGGCAAGAGCCGTGCTACTGTGAACGCACAGAGCATGTGCATGTTTATCTTTAACATATTTGGCGTTGATGCCTGTAGATGGCGAGTACAGCAATATCCTCATCGATTCGCCAATGTCGCACCGAGAAAGCGAGGATCAGTAACAGACAAAACGCCGAGCCGACATTCGAATGATTAGCGAGTGGACCTAAACCTAGCTGCCTTTGTCTCCTCTGCACTCCTCGAACACGTTCGAATGCGAGAGCAAAGTGCCGGACGCCGGCGTCGTGTGTTCTAACGCGTGCAACAAGTGCAGTGGGTACAAGAGCTGACTTTGTATGAACTGCACTCGTCGAATGGGTTGGATATCGAAAGCCTAAATGCTCATTCACAACCTTGCAACCGAGTACGACCAACCGAGACAAGACCGGTTTTAAGCCTCTTGCAACGCCTTACAACCGGATATGCACTGCTGCGAAGCTGGTTGTAAGTCATCTCAGGAGGCCTAGAAAATCGGCGTTGTCTCAGTCGGCTGTAGTCAAACGCAAGTGTGTGAACGGGTCTTAACGGGCAGCCGCCGTTCCGCCTTCTAGAAGCTCTGTTACACACCCACATCGAGCATTGCAAACGTAGCGTAGCGCAGGGCACAGGTATATTGATTTGTCGCAAATATCGAGTTACTGTTAGCCGTCCAACGAAAGACCCATCTTCTGGGGCTACGCTGCGTTCGCCGCGCTCAACGTTGGAGTACAACAGAGTCTTAACGTGCCTGACGACTCCAGTGGACGGAAAGGCAGCCATCTTTACGACTACCTATTAATCATTCTAATCAGAGCCCGGCGTCCCGGTGTCCCCGCGTTCTCTCTCCTTTTCTTTTCCGCAGAATCTTGGAGCATATTCGTGGTTGAGGCGCAGTGCGTTTGCCCAATCAATATTGCTTGGGTATCATTTGGTGAACACTATCACCACCTGCTCTGCCTCGCCTTCGATGCCCCATTCCCTAAGTGCTCTAAGGGCCCTGTCACACTGAGGCAACACGAAGGCAACAACAACACAACAATGTTTTCCAAAAGTCGGGCAACTTGTTGCTCGCTCCCCGTGTTGTCCTACAAACATTTCACATCGCGGCAACAGCAGCACAACATAGACGACAACAAAAATGTAGCCTCAATATGACAGATTTCGGCAACAAAAACAGCGGCAACTTGCGTTGGAGAACCTGTGTTTCCCTGATCGGTGGCTAAGGAAATTAAAGGCCGGGAACACAACAACAAAGCTTTGATGTCAGAGCTATACTTCGTTTCAGCTTGGGTCCAGACGCAGCCGATGCTACAAGCGCGAGCTCCGGGCTTCCAGCGTCCTGCCAGACACGCGCTCGTGCAGTACAGGCGCTGTTCAGGGCCACGCGCTCGTGGCTTGTGGCATCGGCTGCGTCTGGATCAAGCTGAAACGAAGTATAGACGCTACACGCGGCAGATTGAGCCGCCATAGCCGACCTTCCCCGGTTTTGCCGAAATGCCGAGCCACTGAAGCGGGCGTTTATGAGCCTCCACAGGGGCCTATGCTGGGAGAAGGACGCAGTAGCACCTAAGTAGCATATAGCCTGTCCTGCTGTGGCGACGATGACGTGAAGCGAACGTAATAAGAGGGAACAAAAACTGAAGGTCACTATGGCGGCCCCATGCACAGCTGCTGCAAAGCGTCTATAGTTCCCTATTTATATTTTTTGTTTGTTTCGTAAGCTACACTGGCCGAGGTTGAGCAGTTTCGCGTGGCTCCTGGAGAGCCGTGCTGAGCATGCGCGAGGAGCAGTGACGGAACGGGCAGGACTGGTATGGCGCCTTGGTCAGTCCCCGATGCACGCGCCGCGCGCATGCACTCACTCGAGATCATGGCTCGCGCTGTCCGGTTGTTCTGGGCGGCAGCTTGGTTGCTTGATACATAACAACACGGCGCACAGCTGGCCAAACCAACGACGGGCATCTGGCACGTCCCAGCGGAGGACTCAGGATTAATTTGGACCACCTGGGAATCTTTTGACGTGCAACCGAAAGCTCGGTTACACGGCGCCTCCTCCGCAATAAGAAGAGCGGAGAAGCTAATTCATCGGATCTCGAAGCAGTCATATAATGCGTATATCATGTGTGTGTCATTGAAGCAGTAGCAAGCATAATAACCAAGCTAATCCTAGACAAATAGGAAAGCTAAGAATAACCAGCTGAAGCTTAGCTTACGCTACGTATATCCTGGCATAGCCGAGCTAACCCACTGCAATTTGTTTAGGAGCTTGGTAAAATAAAGGCTTGAAAAACGTTATTTAGCAAAAAATTAAGGCTGGTGTGCAGCTAAAGTAATTTGATGATTTTTGTATTGCGTAATTACAGAAAATGATTTTCAATATCATCACGGCTATGGTCGTGAACGTTCAGACTGCCGTTGAAATTATAACTGCCGAGAAATCAGCTGGTGTGCTTTCTAGTGAAATAAAATTGCATGCCTAAACACCCGCTGATAAAGTATAACAAAAACAATTCAGAAAAGCAAACATAAAAAAATCGAAGCATTAAAACGACCACTCTGATCATAATTGTTGATGCTTGGAACTTGGAAACAGCCGCAACCAGACACCTGATTTGTTTGAAAAAATAGGTCGTGCAGGCTCGTGGGCTTGAAGCTTGCACAAATAAACGGTCAGCAGACGATACCAACAAGACATAAACCCGACACTGTTCTGTTTCTCCCTGTCTGTCTACTGACCGTTTTACTTCCAACTAGCTCAACTTCAGCCTGTTATTGAAAATATTTATTCCGACGGTTTCAAGAAGGCCGATAGTGTAGGTGTCGGCGTTCTTAAGCACTGTCAGTTCAGCTCAACACCACGCTACAAAAGGCGCTTGGGAGTACTGCAGGTGCTAACTCAAATTTACTGTAGAAATATGAATTGCATGAGAGAAATAACTGGACAGAAACGCTTCAAACGGTGGCGTAAATCCCGAACATATATCAACAATCCCACTTTCCTCGGTTAGGGCTATGTGCTTTGCCTGCGAATGAAGAACACTTTCTTCATTCGCAGTTGTTTAATCATAGTCACTGGTTGATGTCGTCTGTGGTAATTTCCGGCCCTTCACACACAGAAGCGTTTTGTGGAAACACCATTCCAGCGACTCAGCGACTCACAAGAACGAAGGTAAACAATCAAGATGGTGTAGTATTCCACCTGTTGTCCCCGCCGTCAGCGCGGTGTGACAGGGTGGTCCGACATCAAAATCGGCCAACACGATTGCGGATCCGCAGCAACATCTTGCCCGACTGTTTTCGTTGCCGCGATTAAACACGGTCTCCGGAAACGCAATTTCTTTGTGTTGAGGGAAAGAGTTATCCAAGTATCGCCCTCAGTGTGACAGGCCCTTAAGCATTTCCGCGCGAGATTGGGGCAGTCAAGAACTCCGGAACAAAGAGCGGCTGCTCGACGGTGGAAACGCGCCCACGAGAGCAAACTTCGCAGATGTTTTCGCCCGACGGTCTCACTATGAGTGTCAGGATGGAACGCATTTGACGTCAATCAATATCATGCTTTGCGTGAACATGAAGCGGCACGTAAAATATAAAGTTACCGAGCGAACAATGGACACGCTGGTGCGATCAAATAGTTTGTTCAGCACCTTCTGGAGAACCTGTTTGGTGTGTGATCGGTTGTGGTTTACGCTAAACACCACCACGACGCAACATCCCGGGAATTTTCTTCAACAACTAATCAGGTTGTGCTGTGGCAGTGAGTATGCCATTTCGCCATGATCTGTGTAACAGTGCGGACCAATTTGCTATATATATATATATATATATATATATATATATATATATATATATATATATATATATATAGCTGGGAAGAAAAAAAACCTTCGGTGAAAACAGCAACAACGGATGATTTATTCTTCGACGTTTCGGCCGGAGACCGGCCTTCGTCAGGAAGTCGGCCGGGAAGTCCGGCCTTCGACGTTTCGGCCGGAGTCCGAAACGTCGAAGAATAAATTATCCGTTGTTGCTGTTTTCACCGAAGGTTCTTCCCAGCTATTACCCACGCCTTCGGCCTCCGCCACCATGCCCGTTGTATATATATATAACTTGCAATTCGTTTAGCTCTCTCCGTGGTTTGCATCGAGTTACTTGTGGTCACGTACGCACGCACCCACACAGCGGCTGCCAAGATAGCTTTTCTCCGTTCGACAGAGCGGCCCCTGAGAGCTTCAGATTACCTTTCCCGGCTCAAGTGCAGCGTCGTCAGCACACCTTACGGCACGCTTACATCGGCTCCACGCAATATCCGTTGCATAACGTTGGATAATATCCTAGCAATCTCACCATCCACAGCGGACCGCCGGACACTACTCTCTCGTCCGTCTGCCGTGTTTCCTCACGGTTGCACCACTTCACGCCACCGCGAGGTAACCCTCGCCGCGGGGGTAGAAAATAATGTGGCGGAGGACGACAAAGGGAGACGAGAAGAGACGAAATGAAGTGACGAGTCGACTTGGGACCAGCGGCCTTGACAGACGCCGACAACGCGTCTTCATCATTATTCTGAATTCGGCCCTATCTGAACTAAATAAATCGTTAGTGTTCTTACCTACCGTTACAAACCAGTTCAACATCCGAGTCGAGTCTGGAAATGCCTAAGGCGCTACAGACTCCTAAAGTTCTTTGTGGCAAAATGAACCCTTCAAATTTCTCAGAGTCTACCGGAAGCCAACTCAAACTTTCCGTGCCCTCGGGAGACACGAAATACAGGGGCGGGGTGAGAATTGCCCAAATAAGGGGAAAAATGTGGCGGAAGTGGAGAGGGTGGAGCAGTGTTGGCGGTAACGCATTAAAAGCAATGGCGGTATCGGTAACGCGTTACTTTTTTGGTAACGTAGTAGCGTACTAGTTAATTTTTCAAAACACTAACGTGCAATCTACTTTTTTACTTAGTTCAGATAAAGGGTAACGTGCTTTGTTAATCGTTGCTTCTTATTCCCAAGACTTAACAAAATTGCACTTCAATTTTTTTATGTTATTGTCGCCAAGCCATGTCAAGTGTGGAGATTTCTCTCGTTTTCTTTGATTTTCTTTTAAAGGGTAACTGCAAAAAACTGTATTTTTAAACAGCCTAACTGTTACAAGTATGTCACAAAAGAATTCTTCCAACAAATACAACATTTTTTACAGCAATATTTATGGCGCGGGACGGATTTTAGTTTGCGGCTACTTCGTCCGTTTTAAATCGCGCGCCACAAAGTTGGTAATAAACGTCACGTAGTGGCTGCTATACGTCACGGAGTGACGTAGAACAGCCAGTCCGCGCGCGTTGAAAGAGCGGGAGTTTCAAATGTGGAGAAGTTGTGACTCCGACTAAATTACGTCCTGTGGCATAAATATTGCTAAAACAATTTTTTTTTCGCGGAAGATTTGTTTTCTAGACATATCTGTTCGAAATAGGCTGTTTAAAAAACACTTTTTTCCTTTGCAGTTACCCTTTAAATATTTAGGTGAAACCGCAAAAAAAAATATGTTCAGTTTTTGCATGAATATAATGTTTATTGGAATATTGGGTGTATGCATACCCTAGCGTAAAAAACAGTGAAACGTGTTCATTCTTAAATAAAGAATAACGCAAAAGTAATGTTCGTAATTTTTTTATCCGTATCGGTAACGGTAACGCGTTCCTTTTATTTTTAGGTAACGTAGATTGGTGGCGCGTTACTTTTATTTGCAACGAGTGACGTATTTTTTTTACTTTTTTCGGTAACGCCTACAATACTGGCGTGGAGTTTCCCTGTCTACCGTGTGAACCTACCTCTCTCCGCGAGCTACATTTGCTGCTAGTCAGCCACCGGCAACTCAATACACAAGAGTTTAGTCGTATGAATTCTAACAACCGTGGCATATTTTGACGAAGGGCAGCATTTTTTAAAATTCAGATGTGAAAATTAACCTTATCTTTTAATGTTAGTTAGTAGGTCAATAGCAGTTACTTTGCTCATTATCCGTTTGCACTACCAACCTGACGTCAAACGCTCAAAGTAATGCCCTTACGAAGAAATCATATCTCCCTTTTAATTGTACATTTTTTAGCCGTACTAGCAGTAGTTGGTGAAGAGCCATTTATATTATTATAATGATTATTTCTGTCTTCGTGGCTCCCCAGAGCAGTGAACGATAAAAACCTCCCACAACAGAATGTGTTTTTCAAAACAAGTTCTGGCAGCTTTCTGAATAAAAGACGAAATATTAGAAGTGACAGAAACAAGGTTAACACCAAGTGCCGGCAGCCCTGTTATTCGATATTTCAATCATAATAGAAAAACCATGCCGCAAAAACAATTTTAAAAAACAAAAAAAAAAAAACAAAAAGAAAACAATCGGTTAAATCGGATATGATAGGCAGTAACATCAAAGATCAAGATGCCTGTTTAGGAGCGTTTTTGCTGAGGCACTGTTTCCTTAATATCAAATCCTAGTTCCGCAAAAAAAAAAAAAAACGTTTTATATGGCAGTTTTTGTTTTTTTTTCAGTGGCTTGCAGGTTTCAATTATTGCAATAATTCCGCTACAAATCAAACAAGCGGAATTGCTGTGAACTTCCCTAACAGGAGGAGATTCATACCGCTGCGTGTCGAGGTCAGAAGGTGAATGTCTGAAACGAAAGTATAAGATAGTGATGATTTAGGAACAAAAATGCTGACACAAGGGTGCAATAGAGTTACTGACAGTTTAAAGACCGCGAGGTGTGAGCAGCCTCGGGCATCTCGTTGTCACTCCGCAGACAATACTATAATTGCGATCGCCCATAAGAACATCGATTAATAATTCACTAATCAACAAGCATGAACATACCAAGCTAGTCTCTTCGCTTCTTAAGTTGTTTGACACTCCTGATTGCCTACAGATTCCTCCATGGAGCAGCCTTCGCGTGCATTTAAAGGGACTGTTTCATTAATGGTATCTTAAAAGATAACCCCGGAACATTTTTATTTATTTCAAATTTACGGCTGCTTTTAGTGAGAAAAATGTCCCTACATTGCGAGGTGTAATTTTTTTTTATGCCCCGTCTAATTTTGCAGATATCATACCTCAAAGTTTTGTTTCGGGGCGTTTGGCTGTAGAGACCGAAACTACAGGATGGAGCATTATGGCAACCCTTGTGATTTGCTGCATAGCCATCATGGGCCGCAAGGTTCGTACCACAGTACCGCAAAACATACAACAGGCCTCGCCCCAAGAGCAGTTTTGATCAGTCAGGTAAGATGCTATGGCTGTTTTAGTGCTTTGCTTTGTAGATACTGTCCTCCGTAGCGAACATAATTACAACGTCATAAAACTGCCGGCCGAATAGCGAGTTCGCCAGGATAAAAGTGGGCTTAGCGTAGGCTCAGAACGAAACCCCACTAATATTCTAAGGGCTACAATCTTGATATGTGCAATGCACGTTGCAGGAGTGTTATGGAAGCTAATTGTAAGCCCATGTCGAGCATAAGCGAACAAAACTATGGCCGCAGTGGCTACCACCTTCGTCACCACAACGTTTTTGAGCGAGGAGGGAGTCAAGAACCTCATTGCGCGATCGCTGAGGTGGTCTTATCAAACTGCGGCAGCTAAAATATATCATACCAAGCATAAATAGCCCAATCGGACAACTAAATACGCCGTGGAAGAACAAGGCGAAGGAAGTCGCAGTAAGATCAAGTAATCTTGAGCACAAACATAACATCGGGCACGAGATTGCTTGACAAACAGCCAGCACGCTGAATACCAGCTGAGAGCCTGGTGGTAGGAGTTTTAATAACGGTTTTAGAGTGCTTCACGCTTTCCCATTAGTGTGGTAATCTGTCGGTGCACGTATTTAGTTTCCGTAAATATATATCAGTCATTTATTTCGGTTAAATTTTCGACCGGACTTACCCTTTAATACCCACTGATCATGTGAGTTAAAGTTCACATCATCATCATCATCATTCGAACGAAAACAGACGCATTCACGCTACTATCACTTCCGATTCTTTTTTTTTAACTAAAATTATGCAACAAGGCATGCATTTGGACTAGTTCGTGGTTCATACTGCTGTAAATCAGCGCCCTGTCTTTGTGTATCTTCGTCCTGGTCCTACGTCTTTTGTTCGCTGTTCCCACCAAACTAAAAGTTTTATTTTAAAGCTATGCACTACGTGGTTGTTTCTCCCTTAAAATGCGTCCAGAGTTTAACCATGCACTTGATAAAAAAGGGCCCACTTCTTTTTCAATTAGTTTCTAAATAAATTAATCCCTCTTTTTAAAATATTATTTTGAAGGTCGCTAAAAAAAAGAGCCACTTTGCACATTGAAGATGTTTCTAAACATAAATAAGACTGAAATTTTTGCTTCTTCAACATAAAAAAACAAATCAAGAGGATTTCATATATTGTTCTTGTTACAGGACTTTTGAAAGTTTTCTTCTTTATATCTATACCCGTTTTCACCTCAAAAACCGAAGTAAAAAAATTCGACTCCTCGTGGACTAATATTATTTTTCCTTTTATGTGGAAAGATAAGGCTTATGTAAGTAAATTTTAGGTTATATATACGTTATCTTATTAAGAAGTACACGTTCCAAACGCCAGAAATACCGCTTTTTCCTTCGATAACCAAATCTCTATGGGAACAACTTCACGCCGCTTATTAACAATGTGCAAAGCTTGCTTTTTTTTTTTTTGAAACAGGTATAGAGATTTTTGATGCACTATTTTATGTGCAAAGCGTCCTTAATTTTTTGTTATTTTATTCCATGGCATTAGTTCTGGGACAGAATGCGCCCCATGTTTTGAGATGAGCCGTGTGTAACTTTGGGAGCCTTACTTAGTTCGGAAGTGTCGCTTAATTTCGGCATATTGAACGGGCCGTAGGGTGCCAATTTAGGCTCCCCATTTGAATGTACGGCAAAACAATTTGCGCTAAGTAAGTCTTTTGAGCTTAGGGTGTTACCTTCCGCTCTATGTTAAACTCTTGCGAAACATTGCTTTTACATTCAAAAACCATTAAACTTTTCCAAAAAAAGAACGACAGTTCAGACAAGGTTTAGTGAGACATACGTTCACCAAAATTTGCATGTTTAGCTTTTGAGTTAAACGTTTGTGATACAATTTAAAAAAGAAAACACAAAAAACATGCTTTCATCACTAAAAAAGAAATTAGCGGAGATTAACTTTGCGCCTAATTTAAGCAAACATAAATTTAACAAATTTTACGTCTTCCACTTTTGCATTGCACCTTTCCGATACACCTTCTGGGTGAAAATAGGAGTGTTCGTAGATCGCTCTTCCCTCTTTGCTATAGGCTATAGCCGCGAAGACGTTGCTACTGCTTGGGCGCGCTGCTGGTCTTGTCTGCAGAGATCCGGATGGTTTAGCGTAGTCGCGGTGTGCGTAGCGGGACGGCTGAAATGATCTACTAAAGCTCCTTAAAGCCGGACACACACCGGTAGTGCACCAAACAAGAGACATGGTGTTGGCTGCGGACATGATAACAGGAGTGTCTGAGGACACACCTCAACCATGTTCAAAGCATGCTTTCTTCACACATGTGCACCTTTGACATGTCTACAGAGAGACTTTTATCGCCAATCTGACAGGACCGTCATACAAGGACAAAGACAGTTCTGCAGACTGTTGTCTATTTCCAGGGTGATTTGGGCTCAATGTTTTTTTATAAAACACTACCCCTAAGTGCACTTTGTTATAGAATATTTAATAAAAACTTACGCGCTGCTCCTTAGACCGGATTTTGAGCTCCTCATTTGGCTAAAGGTCGTCGTACTGGGCATGGTGGGGTGCCACGCGCTCGATAGAAACTCCTCAAACGCTTTGGGCGGTTGAGAAGTTTCCCCGTAGTGCGAGCGTCGTGGTGGAACCCTGTGCATCCCTTTGTGCCTGAGGAAAATGAAACATTGTGAAAAGATTCAGGCTGGTTTGCAGTCGAGCATTCTTGCGTTTGATGGCGATCGACCACATTATGACCACGGTCAAAGCACGGAAAGGCGTATGCGTTATCCAGTTTTGTGAATAATAACGTCATAACCCAAAGAACATCATGATTAATTTTCGAAACTTTTTCGCATCTCACCTCTTGCGCCTTACGTTTTAACCAAGGCACCACACCCTAAAATCTTATTCGGCCTTAAAACGAAACAAGCCTAGAGTAACACTTCTTTAGCCTTTGATAAGATTTCGTCGCATGCAAAGTCAAAAGAAGGCGGAAGACAAAGAACCTCTGATGAAAATAATCCCTAGACAAGGGGAACAGCTCGGTCGCACTTTTGCATTTAATTGCATTATCATCATAAAAAAGAGCATCTGATTGGTTCTGAACCTGTCACCGACAGTAGACTAAATATGCAGTTTGGAAGCATGGCAACGGTGCCAACTTTGAGCTCCTGGTGTGATAACATCGTCCACCCTTCAAGCTTGCAGCTAAGCCGCGTTCACGGTTGCCAAGCTGTTGTTCTGCGTCGAAGTGAGCATTTCTTATTCTCACAAGGCTGCCAGACTTGTTTTTGAGGGTGTAGCACTGTCAAACGCGTACTTGAGGAGTGTCGGTAAAGTTCCCTTCTAGAAAAGCCAACTCGTAGCACAGGGAGTATAAAAAACGTTGTCGGAGCTAACCTCACGCAAACTAAAACACAAAACAATATGCTCACATGAAAGGCTGGCTCATAAGTTCATCTGTAGTAACCGGCACCTCCCCGGGTGCTTTGAGTTTGGAGTAGACCGCCGCTAACTTCAATGCCAATATCATTGCCGGTATGCTCAAGAGCAGGTAAACTGTGATACTTAGCCAAAATGCGTTCTGCAACACAAAAGAAGAACAGTCGTTTCACTAAAGAAATATCAAGAGACATCGGGAATCTTCCTGGATTAGTGTTTGACAGGAGTTTGACTATTATTCTCACGCGTGAACTTTTAAGCGCATTAAACGCGGATATTGTTTGGATTGTTTCACATTATCGAACTATCTAAATCATTAAAGGGTCATATGTTTCTTTTAATATTGTATAAACATTCGTGAATATGTTCTAACATATAAAATATCTAATATCTACGTAATATATTCTTCAACATTTAACACTACACGTATTTCCTGACAGCATTGTATTTTTCATGTAGAAATTGGGCAAACGTATTGAAGGAATCCAACATCGTCGAATACTCAGAACTTTTTCAAGTTTCGGAAAAAGTTCGTGCCATCCAGTATCTATTGACTGGTGGCATCCGCTGAGTCGTTGTGACCAGTTTGTACTGACGACGACACTTCGCCGACATTTTTCGATGTGCATTCTGCGCCATGTGGGTTGTAGTTCAGGGTGGAATGTCCGATTTTCTAATTTATCACACTATATGGCAATGTTTCATTGCCATCATTAATTTATGAAGAAACTAATTTAGTAGATATATAATTCTTAAATGGTGTGCATTTTTAAAAATGACGTAATTACTATTTCTATAGTAGTCTCACGACAACCGGAGAAACAGTAACTGCTAGAGAATAAATCTTGTGGTGTGACCTAAACAAAATGGGTAAACTATGAGAATCAGAGAGTTAGAGGGAGATGAGGCCGCGCGGGGGCGTCTGAGAGTTCAGCTATGATTGGAAGGCTAGTGGGTAAACACAAAGGCTAGTTGCCCTTAACTCTACCCACTATTCAAACGCGTTCAACGCGAACGTCGGCGTTCGACCATGAGACACTGCGTGAGGAGCACATGACGCCGTGTTTGCCCTGATTAAAGGCGGAGAATGGAAAGCGGCCAAGGACGGTAGTCTTTGCGTCTCGCCCTAATTATTCCAATAAGAGCTTGACGTCTTGACGGCCCGCGCGGTCTCATTTCCTCCTCTCACTCAGCTTATCCTCGTATATTTATTCCTAGAGAACAGAAGGCGCCACAAACTTGTTCTTGTCAGCGCCACTGGTGGCCGAAAGAAGCAGTTCATGCTGGGCAAATCATGCTGTCGAGCAGTACAACACGAGCGCTGTATCACTGTTCGCCAGGGCGCTCGGACGCTCGAGAAAAAAATCATCTCCAATTGGTTTATTTATTTTTGGGCTGCAGGAAAAAATACGACGAGAGCTATGGGCCTGCATTGATTGCTGACGCTGTGCCTATCAATGTTGCAATGCATAATATGGCGCTATATTTCTAACCAAATTTCTTTGTCCCCCAGCTCTGGGCTCTAAGATAATGACTTATGATCAAAGTTAATTATTCCAGGTTCAATTCCTGTCCCACCTCATTTCAATCTCGATGAGTGCTGAACCGCTCTGCGGTCGTGTATCGCCACCTGATGTACTTAAAATGTTACAAACCAGAAGTGTTACTGCACTGGGTAAATTGCTTATCTGCAACGAAGTAGAGGAGTAGAAGTAGGAAGTAGTAACTCGCCGTTGTCTAAACGCACACAGAACTCAATTGACTTCTTCAAAACTATGCTTAACCACCGGATTGTCGGAAGAGCTGAAACCACTACAATTCTCGCATGTAAATCCTTGTAACATTTGGTTTTTCTACTTTGTACAAAGCGCGACGCAGTTAACACCGAGAAACAATCAATTTTTTTTCCTCTTTCCGTTAGAATGGTCTAATCAAAACTCAGTGACAACTTAAGAACTCAAAACGCAACACATTTCAATCACGAACTTTTTTTTTTTTTGCATTGTGATGTCCAGGTTGACGTTCTTGCTATTTGAGAGCTCAGCTATGATTAAGATATCATTCAAAGTTAAATCAAAGTCTACTAATTCAGGGAGCTGCATGAAGTTCGCAGTGAGTATTTTCACCATTGTGTTTATTTTTATGTGGTGATTTTTAGTAAAGGTTTTTGAGCTTTCTGTAGTGAGGAGAACAAAATCAACCTTAGATTGATTTTAATTGAATTCCGCAATTTCAGTGGTTGCTGGGTCGTAATATGACGGCTGCAACTCGCCACTCCCGACTTTTCAAAGCTGCGTGTTACTATAGTATGCGGTAATTTGCTGATTTGTGTCAAACACTCAGTCAAATAAAACATTTTATTTGCTATTATTACCCCGACTCTCCAAAGTGCGAAAAAGCGCTTACGTCGTGTTCGCGCTAGTTTTGCCCTGCAGTGTGCATTGTAATGAAGAAAGAATTGCTCCGCCGTGTTCACGCGCGAAGCAGTAACACTGTAACCTTACAGTAAACAACTACTCAGTATTGTAATTGTAATTACATTACTTTAGCCAGCCTTGTACCCGCAACTTAAAAAATGCAATGAATTACAATTGCAAATTATGCAGCCTCAGATATAATTGATTTCCCTTACACAGTAGTCTCACTGAAAAGTCACGGATTACTTTGCTCGTTACGTGCACTGCGATCTCCTGGAAGCGGACAAGGCAGCGAAAGCTGCAATGAAAGACGCCAACCCGCTGGCTTATGGCGACCGGAAGGTATCCCTGGAATTTCGGAAACAAAACTGGTGGTGCGCAAGCTGAGAGCAACATCTACCTCCGCCAGAAGATCAAGAAGACAACGACTACTCGGTATTGTCGTCTTGATTTTCGTTTTTCAAATTTTGGAATATGCCTTTCACGTTTTTCTAGTGGTTCTAGTGACCGGTCATCAAGAAAACGTGTTTTCTTTTCGGTTATTTTCATCTTCACAATATTTTCTAGTTTGTTGAACTTACTATCGTTACGCTGTTGAATTGTCGGCAGATAATGCTCCAGTTTCTTTATTATGCTCATATCTTTAAAAAAAGTATGAAGCAAAAAAAAAACAAATCCGTTTCTAATATTAGTGATTAAACTAAATTACAAATCACTGCAGCAAAAAAGTAACGTGGTAGTTATAATTTACTTAAAAAAGTAAAGGATTACATGTAATCCTTGACATGTCACAGATTTCTTCTCAAGTCTGCTTTTAGCTTCCGGTAATTTGTAATGTAATTTAATTATGGCTTAGAAATCTTCAGGAATGTAATTGAAAGTGTAATTTAATTGAAATACCATAATAATGTGACCACTCTTAGTGGAAGCTCAACTGGAATATGCACTACGTGGTCAGCTTGCTCAAATGTGACGTTCACTGAGAAACCTCTGTCAGCAAAGTTCAATATCAAGATCGTTCTCTCCGCACTTTTAATTTTGTGGTTCGAGTATATTCCTGCTGTAGTCACCAGAAACCAGGAGCAAAAAGACTGGAATTCAGCAGGAATGGCTTTTAAGGCTCAGCTAGTAATAACCATTGCAAGGCTGAAACGCTGCGCGCCAAATAAAGTTAAAACATGCAAGGTACACCTAAGCGACAAGACAACCTTCGCCTCGATCGCTGCATTACTGAACAATGCAACGAGCTCTTGGTTCATTGACATCAATCTAAATGTAACACTGGCATTACCCTTGTTTGTTTGTTTGTTTGTTTCTAGACAAGGAGAGCGATCATTGAACGCTGCTTCTTTCAGCATCTCTCGGCACCAACAAATACCATGAAAAAACACTGGGAAGTAAAATGAAGCTCGACATCGACACGCATAAAACAATTAAAGAACAGTAACTAGTCGCATTATCCGGCGAAGACTTCTTACCACAGGTCCCACTAGACCGGGACAAAGGGCGTCGACGAATGCATGGTAGATATCATACAGTGGCTTCAAGTCTCCAGAGCGCTCCTTTACCTGGGGATGGCGAGGAAACGAAATATCACGAGACTGCGCAAGCGCTTACAAGCATACAATATTTCCACGGATAGATGGGTGGATGCATACGCCTGAGCCCTACCAATTGGACGGTGGCTAGCTCCACGTTACCTGTCTGGCGGTAGAACATTACAGCGACAGCGCTAGCACATCTCGGATCTGACAAGCAACATCGGCGGCCGCCATTTATTAGCCCTGAAGCGTGTTTTCGATTCGAGCGGAGCCGAGTTCGCGTCAAAGGTTAACGCAACCCTCATGACGAATACATGCTCACAGTGTATGTCCAACCTATGGTGGACCATGATATTCGGCGCAGCAGCTACTAGAAGGTAGAAATGGGTTGCTCAGGAGCGAGCCGGATCTTCTGAGCCGCTCTTTTTAAAGAGCGAGTGAGCCGTGGCTCAGTAAAAGTGAGCGGCGGCTCTTTTGGGAGCCGGTTTCTTCTCGTTCAGTTAGCCGTGCCGACTCCCGAGTCAGAGTCAGGCCAGGACTGCCTGGTCATTGTCCGGGTCTTTTGCCGGGTGCGATTCGCACGCCATATATTAGTAGTGCGGGAAAGCAACTGCATTCCGTTCCTGCTGCCATGACGACGAAAACAGCCTTTTTGTTGACAAAAGTGGCACCTTTCTGCCAGTGTTGTACACGTTCCTCAAAAAAAGGAACGAATACTCGTTCCTCGTTTCTTCGGATTTTTGGAACGCGTTCCCGTTACAAGTTCCATATGTGAAAAAGGAACTCGTTCCCGTTACAGTGAAAAATCTGGAACGTATCGTTACATATACGTTACATCTGTATTTTTTTGCTAATTACCATATTTAGTTAAATCAAGCAGAGTTTTTTTTTAATTTTTCTTATCTATCCCATTAATAGTCAGCATACGAGTTTGTATGTCGTGATGGAAGGGCACCAGGAGAAGAAAACACGCGGAAGCAGGGTTTCATTTGTTGATATATTAATGTTAAAAATCTCAGCTATTAACCATGTCCATGTTTGTAGTGGACGATACAGCCGAGCCGAATGTACTTTTACCCAATATTGCACGAGCGTTTTACAATAACCTCACACGTTTAAATTTAACAAAGTCCCGTGTAAGAACTTAACAACAGTTGCCTCTCGATGTTGCTGTCCGCAAGACGAGCAAGTGAAGGAGAGGGTTGGGCTTTTGGAAAGTCAGTCCTGAAAACTACAAGTACTTCTTTGTGAAGGTTGGATTTCTTGTTCAGTTTGAAGGTGGGGGACAAGAGAAGGAAGAAAAGGTTATTTTTTTGTGTATCTTTTAAGTGACGAATGTTCGGGATACAAGGGTGAGTCCGATATCTGGCAATCTGTGATCACGTTGTAATTGTAGGTCTCGTTATTGAAGTTCAGAAATGGCTGTAGTCGGAATAAGATTTCTGGGTGTATGAGGATTCGTGGAACCAAAGAAAGTAGCCGAGTATGAAACAACCCTCTTTCTTTGTCTTTTCCTACGACTAAAATGTTTGCTTTTTGTACCGCAGTTTCGGGCACTCAAAAAAGAATCAATGCCCGCCAGCTCTCCTGCACCCGAAACTTTCAGCAAGCGAGGACCACACAAAGTAATCCATAAGATTAGTAGCCAAAAAGTTCACAAGATCTTGCATTTCGTAAAGATATAGTTTTTGTACTTTCATGCTTTCCTTTTGGAAATAAAATAAAAATTACCCCACTGGACGAAAAAAAGGAACGCCGTTACTCTTTCCGTTCCATTAAATATGTAACGCGTTCCCGTTCCAGTTCCACAGATGTAAAATGGAACGGTGGCGTTCCTTCGTTCCTCCGAAAAGGAACGCGTTCCAGGAACGCCGTTCCTTGGAACGCCGTTCCGTACAACACTGCTTTCTGCTAGGGCCATAACTGAATGGGGCTTTGGCGCTAGCGTCGATGAAGCCTCTGCGGAGCCTATGGTAGCCATCCGGAGATTAACCCCTCATTGGTTCACGGCTTGCCTTCACCTCGAGCTCGCTCACACGCTGTTATGCCTGATTACCCGCTTTGAAAGAAACGCCAACGAGTGTCTTCAAGCACTTCGTTCTACACTTTCCTGCCCGCGCCTATTCCCATTGATAGCCCACAAAATAAATGGTCATTACAATTAAAAAATCGCGACTTTATAATAAGAAATTGATAAATTTATTCACCATACACACTGGAGGTACCTATCACACGGCTATTAACTAATTCATATTTTTGAGACCAAATACCTAGACTGCATAGCACAGGTTGCAGTGTAATCTGTGCTATGGAGTCTAGTTATATGGCTTTGAAAAAAAGATATGTGCGTGAGTAGAATAACCTTGTTATAAGTAATTCACTGCTACCTTCGAAGCGCCGCACCAGCACACGATGCACGATCGGCGAGAATCGTGAGACATTGTTCGAACGGCAGCGGTCAACGAACGGTGCCATCCGTAAACCCGGCCACCCGGCTCCAACAGTACGGTTCGGGACATCTACGGGCACGGCTCAGTGAACGAGAGAGAGCGGATTTTCTCTCCGAAAGAACCACGGCTCACGCGTTCTTTAAAGGAGCGGCTCAAAAAGATCTGGCTCGCTCCTGAGCGACCCAGTCACCGAAGTGAGCCGGTGAGCCGTTCAAATGTGCCAGTTCATTTCAGTGAGCTGAGCCCTTCCGAGCCGCTCACTGAAAGAGCCGTTTTGCCCATCTCTACTAAAAGGCTCGTAATTTTGAAAATAGCATATTTTAACATGCTGGAGGTTACTCAATAATTATTCTCAAGGGTAACAAGGATCGGTGGCATAATACGGACATCTGCTAGGCATGTAGATGAGAGTGAATAAAAGAGCTAATACTTTATTTCATTCTTTCCTGAACAGTAACATTATACCTGCTGCGTGCTGGAACCGTAAAAACGAACACTCAACGTGTAAAAAAAATTGAAGCCAAAATATCTTATGTTTAAGCGGCCAGAATGAGTGATAATTAGTACAACTACTCAATGCAGATAACACAAATCATTCAAAGATTTTCTACGAAAATTAACTTGTCTCGTAATAAAAAAAATAATTAAAAAGCACGTCATGTAGCTACTTCAGCAGACATTAAGCCAACCTAATAACATAACAATGCCGCTTACCTCGCCTCTGACATGATTTACGTAGGCTTCATACAAACCCATCAGTTGACTCTTGTAGGAAAAGTTGGGCACGCTTCCGAACTTTGAGATATTGTCGTAGGTTTTATTGAGTCGACGATTGAACATTTGCACTTCCGCATCGACGGAATCCTGGCCGCCGGAAATTAAAAAGCATTTTCAAGAAACTGCGAAAAGATCGCTGTACTGGATGCAATTTTTGAAGCAGTTGAAGGCCATTGAGGACGCTATACATCTTTAGTTGTATAAACTTCAATGTCTAGTAAGCATAGCCCGCATTTTAGTTTGTTTTCGTGTTCCAAGCAAAATAGTTCACTGTGAGATGAACTCCATCTTTTATTAAATATATGATAGCCTGCCTACTATGATACATACATTGCCGGTTTAATGTACTAGAAAGACGTTACATGGACTCGGCCGGGCTGCCTTAAAAAACGCAAGACATCAAATTTACCTTGAGGATTTTTCCATCCGGTCCCGTAAGCTTGATTAGAGTGTCGATGTTTGTTTTGATGCCATCCTGTAAAGTAAATATTTTATAAATCAGTCATTTGTGTCTTTACACTTGGAATCTTAAAACCAGAAGCGGGAATTTGAACGAACTTCAGAAATTTTCACTCACGAGAAGTTACACTCATCACTTGCCCGTGCTTTGCTAACAGCGGGAGTCAATGATCAACAATAGTTGTATATAATCCGCACGAGTTCACGGTGCCACCGGTTCCTGCTGTAAGTTGATATGGATCTAGCGATTGACGTTTATTTTCATTATGTACAATTCAGTTTAACTGCAAAAATAGTTTTACACTTCTATATGGCTAAAAAACATGCAAGTTCTCTTGGTCTTCTTCTTCCTAATCTGGTCTCCGGCTGGCGAGAGAGTCGTTACAGTACTGTCCCTCTAGTCGGCGAGACCGTTTCAGAGCGAAAAATGGACGCCGCGACGTGCAGGGTTTCTCAACGTTACTCGATCAACTCAGTTGGCAAACTCCAGTGGAGAGCGTGATCAATTCTCGCACCCCTCAGCCGCGCTAACGCTGATTGAAGAGCTAACCTTCTTTCTCGCTGCAGCGCGTCTTGCAACCGCAGTTCAATGCAGGGCTGCCAAAGGCAAGCAGGATGGCGCCTCAAACACAATTTTTGAATATAGGGGCTATCAGCGGAACTGACGTGTCTCAGCGCGTGTCTTAGAATGGATCTTGCTCTCCGTGGGAGGAAGCTGCCATCTGCCATCAACCGCGTTGGACGTGGCTACGTACCGGCTCCTGATGATACACATCTCACCAGCGGAACCATCACCCAAGCAACAAATTTTGGTACTGATACCGTCTCCTGCAAGGTCAAGGGCCCGTTGGGCGAAATTTTGAGCTGAGGTGAGCCGGAAACCTTCATTGTTCGGCGACCGGAAAACCCTCCGACGTCCGCCGCTCTAACCCTACCCGGTCATCGACGAGTACAGCCCCCTTGAAGTGACACTAGCGCCACCATGCCATTGCACCCCTCGCCTCTCGGGAGCGGTGGCTCCCGCCGCACCCGCTGCTGTACTCCTCGCTAAGCCTACCTCAGGCTCAGCGCTGGCCTGTTTCCAGCATGGCCGGGGCCTCCCCATCGGTTCTCCCCACCGCCCCGCGACCTCACCAAGTGGACTACAGTTTATTCAAGCACCAAACCCAGAGAACAACATTACACCGCCATCCTCAAGCCGCAGAATGGGTTCGATCTCACCTTCGCACGCCCATCGACCCTCACAGAAGCCGTCATGCAAGCAGCCAAGCTTACCCGTACGGAAATACGAGAGACAATACTAAAGCTTAGGCCTACGCAAAACTTGGCGGTGATCGACACATTTTGTCCCTCGGCCTAAGAAGAACAGGTCAAACTTCAAACCCTTCGACTTCAGCAAGAGAATCACCCCGTGTCATGCTACTCGCCCGCCCCTGCCACTCGTGCAAGTGCATCATCCACGGTGTGCCTGCCCTGAACACACAAGAAGAACTCGTAGCGCACCTCCACTCCCCGGACCCCGCATCATCACCGCCCGTATGATGGGCAAGTCTGAATCAGTGCTCATCACGTTTTATGGCACGAACATCCCCTACCATATCCTCTACCACCGTGCCGAATATTGCTGCCGTCGCCAACGTCCACGGGCATCTCTGTGCTACGCATGTCTGCGCATTGAACACAAGTCAGAAGTTTGCACCCTCAAAAATCACATCGACCTCTGTAAAAACCGTTAGCGGACATCACCAAATTAGGCGACAACGAACACCGCTGTTCACCTTTCTGCCACAACTGCTCCGGTGACCACCCCCGTACATCCAACGACTGCCCTGCGCGCAACCAGGTGAATGCCAAGGTCCGACAGGGAGCATACCACCGCCGTATAAGACAACGCCTCGAAACGACCAACCAGCCAGACTCCTCAAGGCCTCTCCCAAAGGTTCCGGAAACCACCCCATCGCAACCTTTGGCTGGACGACCTGCTAGAAACACGCGGTTCATAGGCCAAGGATCACACACGGTCAACTCCTCCACAAGGAGACAACCTCCACGAAACAAGCTCCACGTCCCAACCAAGGACACAAGATGTTCCCGAAGCCTCAACCCAATGAGAGGGATGAGTGAACCTACCTCTCGAACATTCCCCCTCCCTCCCCCAACCCTCAACACATCTACGACAGGGACAGCTACAGACAGACCCTAGGTTGCACGGGCCCCCACCCTGCCTCTGCACAACACCCCTCTAACAACTCGTCCAACCCTACCGCACCAACACTCGCCTCCACCACCCAACCCGATTCTGACATGCTCAAAAGCCTCCACATTACCGTTCAACATCTATGGTCTACGCTGGACCGAATTGAGCAAGAAAACGTAGCTCTACGCAGGGAGCTCCCGGATGTGATATCTGACCATCTCTCCCTCCAAGCCCTATTCACAGCCCAACAAAAGCGAAAAACCTAGCACCAATCCAGCGATAACACTAAGTTCCGCCGTGAATCATTCTCGTCTATCCTTTCAGAGTGCAATGATGACTAACTCAACACTACAAATTTTACAGTGGAATTGTATTATCTTCCCCATGAAAAAAATGGCATACAACAGTACCTCCTATCCCAGCCCCAAAAACCCGGCATCCTCTTAATCCAGGAACCACTTGCTGAAATTAACCTTATGGGTATATTACCTTCACTCAGCCCTCCATCTTTGCTAAACACAATACTCCACTGGTTGCAACTTACATCAAAAAATCCCTGCCCACCATACAAATAGGCAGCTCCCACCTAAAAAGATTTGACCAAGAACACGTTGTAACTATCACGCAACCTCCGGACACCTCCGCACACCCCTTCTTTATAATCAACGCATACTAGAGACCTTGAAAGAACTTAGCAGATATAACAACCTGGCTTGCCAAAATCCTCACTTCGAACGAAATCTGCGACGCTCTCCTTGCGGGTGATTTTAACGCCCGCAACGTACCCTTGGGCTCTCACGTCTCCACCCCCAGGGGCAGGTAACTTAAAAACGCGGCCAACGCCAACCACCTTTCCCTACTCAACGAATCTACAACCTATGCTACAGTGGGGAACTCGGTGGAAAGAAATACTAACCCCAATTTAACTTTCCACAAAGGCACACTCACACCCACCTGGACTGTTACTGAAGAACAACTATGTAGCGATCACAAGATTATCATCACCAGCCTACAATCTCCGCACCCCAAGAAAATTAGCCGTAAACCCATTCTAATCACAGATTGGGAAGACTTCCAAGCCTCCCTCCCCTGCCAGCTTCCTCATCTCCTATCGATTAACTCCGCGACATCCTAACCGTACAAAACGAAAACACAAAACGCCTCAAACATTCACTGAAACCCCGTACATCGACCAACACCTTGTCAACATGTGGGACTCCCGCCACTGTACAGTCTTTCATCTCAAACGCCGCAAAACTGACAAGCACCCCAAACGTTGCCTCACACAAATCAACGAAGGAATACAAACCTACGCCGACAAACTAATTGGTGAAAATTGGCTTCAGCTATATGACTCCCTAAACGGGCAGTTCGGCACCAAACGTGGTTGGAACTTGCTTAAATCATTTCTAGACCCTCCCACCCTACAGAACCCGCTCACCTGCTTCATACTAGCAACCAGAAAACTCCCCCAACAACAAGAACAAGACCTGCGCCAAACCTTTTCCCCTCCCAAACTCCCATTCCATCGTCCCTCGACCCCGGGCCCTCATCTCCTCCCTAACAACCGCGACACCCCTTTCACTATAACGGAACTACAATCTGCCCCCATGTCCATCACCAAAAATACCGCATGGGGCATGGATGACATCATCTATCAGTTATTAAGGAACCTCGATAACGGGCAACATGCACAACTTCTGGCCTTCTACAACGATATATGGGAAACGAGCGTAATCGCCCAAGAATGGAAACACGCCTCTGTCATCACCTTACCAAAACCCAACAAACTCCTCACCATCAACAACCTCCGACCGATCTTCCTCACGTCCTGTGCGGATAAACGTCTGGAAAAAATGGTTCTAAATCGCCTCAACTGGCATCTTAAAACTAATCATCCTCTCCCCCCCCCACTCTCATCGGCTTCCACCAAAACACTAGCACCCATGACAGTCTCGCACACATCTATAAAGACGTCTACTCGTAACCGAGCTAACACCAACTCCGTGTGACCCTTGCCCTAGACATTAGCAAACCTTTCGATAACGTATCGCACAGTGTTATCCTGGAACACCTTGCCTCAACCAACTGTGGTAACTGTATGTACAACTTTATTCACAACTTCCTCTCCGAACGTACGGCCTCCTTCCAAATACCAAATCATCGATCCACCCCCTTTCCCCTACATCGCCGAGTTCCCCAGGGCTCAATTCTTTCACCCACACACTTTAACATAGCCATGATGCACTTGCCCCGTATACTGAATGCCATTCCAACTCTCCACCATCTACTTTATGCCGACGACATCACCTTAGAGGCAACCACCAGCTCAGCAGGCGAGCAAGAGGACGCCCTCACTGAGGTATGCCACCGCATACAACAGTGCACAACACAATCCGGCCTCTCCCTATCGCCAGAGAAATCTGAGTACATAGTCGTCTCCAACAACAACAATGACCCCAGCAGGCAACTAATCTCGCCTCACCTTAACCAACACCCTATCCCGCTACGCACTCACATCAAGATCCTAGGAGTCACCTTTCAAGAAAACGGAGCGGCCAACCTCACTATCAAAAAATTCATCCATCACACAAATCAAGTCACCGAAATGCTCAAACGTGTAGCTAAACGACACCGAGGTCTCAAAGAACGTGAAATCGTCAGAACCACGGAGGCCGTGATTTATTCGCTTATACTACATCACCTGCCTCACCTGAACCCCATCCAGACACAAATTCGTAACCTGGAACGCGCTCTCCGTAAACCTTTAAGGGCAGCCCTGGGAGTCCCCCTCCTACACTCCACTACACCTCTTACAACAAACACACCTCCACAACATCCTTGAATATAAAATCGAAAATCACCACCTAGCCTAACAACAGCGCCTTGAACTTATCTGTCAAGGCAGAACCCTCCTCCGTTTGCTCCACTTCGACACTTCCAGTCTCCCCCCATCCCCCTCCGCCGCCACCCTGGTCCTACATCCCACAGATTATCCTCGATCCCCTCCCCAAACACATGGGCTCCAAATGCCACACTAAGTGACGGGAGCACAAAACACACCGCCTCAGAAAACAACTTCAAGCCCTCTCACAAGACGGCTGTGTCGTCATCTGCACCGACTCCCACTTCAACCCGTGTGACCTCACCACACGCACCACCTTCTACTCCCCCCAAACACCTATCTCCCAAACGCAAAACTACACTGACGTCCTCTCCGCCTCCCATGCTGAAACCAAAGAAATTGCTGATGCCATCAAGCTTCTTTTCACACCCTCCCCCGCCCCCAAGAGTCACTCGTCGCCATTGCTGCTCACTTGGGTGTCCTGTTGGGTCGTCCGGTCCCTGATAATTAGCAATCTAGCGATCGACGTTTATTTATAGTATGTACAATTCAGTTGAACGTTTTGCCTTGTCTCAGAGTTCAATATTCCTAAAAAACACGAGAGTAATCTTGGTCTTTCCTCCTCTTCTGTTGACCGGCTGGCGGGATAGCCGCTACACAAAAAACTCTACTCGTATTTTTTCGACTGCTTTTTTTGTAGGGTAAATAAAAAACCAATGCGTTAAATCGTGTTTTGTCTAAGCCTCTTGCCGTCTTTTTTCTTCTGGCTAAGGCAATCACTGTCTGTGTCGCGGTGGCCAATACACCACCGGTTTCTTTACAGAGGAGCCGTGTTTGCCAACACCAAGTGTGGGCACTGCGGCGTGCAGAAACAATATCTTTCTTGAGGTGAAGTGTCTGCGTATGCGCAGTTCCGGCAAGAGAGATAATGTCAGACCAGTGACCTGATCACAGAAAGTTAAACTGTTGTGTGTGCGCCAGCACCACACGAGGGGTGCCATTTCTCCGCGATTAAAACAAACGGCGGAAGGCGATCAGTCTTGCCAAAATAATTTGTTTCATTTACGGGTTGAGGATGCTTCCAACCAAACCCATTACGGGGCGCGAGCCCCAGAAATCGCGATGTCCCGGTGGCTTCTGCTACCCGTTGAGGCAGGAAGGCCCGCGCTTTAGTTTCGACGGCTCCGACAGCCCACCGCCAGCCAGAAACGGGATGTCATCATTAAATTATTTTTTTCGTTCTTCCCCAGCTTCGCGACAGGAGAGCCGTGCTTTGGATGTGACCTTCAACGCGTCGATGGAGAACAAGGTAACACAAGGCGATGGGACTGAACACAAAAACCACTTTGCCGCCCAATTGAATGTCCTTATGTGGGGCTAACCGGAATTTTGAATGGTCTTGATGTATCCTTCAAACATTTCTGAGAGGTGTGAGATGTCCTTCGAAGATTTCTAAGAGACCTAACGTACGAGTCAAGACTTTTGAATGGCGGGAGATGACCGCAATAATATTTGGCTTGTCTGTGGGCTGTGTGTTAATGGTTTCCGCGGAAGCACGTGACTCCTTTAGATAGTTTTAACGGGTCTGTTGGGAAGATCACGTGGCCCTTTAGGTTATTTGCGTCGGGTAAACCGCTTGTCCATTTTTCATCAGGCGGCCTAAAAACGCTGTCGCACAGTGTCGGCTTCCCGTCCCATAGATTTAAATCCTAAAGCAACTCAGTAGGCAGATGGAAGAGAACGCCTCCCAGTGCCTTGCTTTTGCAACAACGACGACACCGGGACCTTGGTCAGGATTCCGACGACGGCGGCGGTTGTTGGTTTCCCGTTCACGGCTTTCGCTAATCGTGTTACTGACAGTGTATGAACATGTGTGGTGCATCTACACTGTTCTAAGTGTTGAAATACCGTACATTTTAAGAATTTACGCAGCAGCATTGCGAGTACCTCGAAAGATATTTTCGGCTACAAAGAACTTGGCTGCCGCTAATTGGTCCCTTCGCTTCGGTCTAGAGCTGCTTCCACACAGGTTTAAAACTCGTTGGTTCCTTTACCTCTTTAAGTTGCAACACTCATGTAAAACTCAATCTATAAAATGAACTGCCGATTACGTATTAAATAACTGATTTTTTCAGCATGGTTTAAAGTCATTTTGGCGGCTCAAGGGTTGGAAGGTTCTGAAAGGCTGCGAGGGCTGAAGGGCCAGGGAGGCTGAGGAGGTTTAAAGGGCTGAGAGAGAGTCCCATAGCACATCAGGCTAAAGGGTCAAACCAGAACGTGGATAGCGAAAGGGGCAATATGTCACCCATGACATCATACAACACGCCACAATGAACCTTTTCCCGATAGTTCTCTGAGCATCCGTACACCTTCTCAACTGAACTTTGCTTCCCATTGCCGCGAATTTCAGAGGCCTTGTTCCGCACAAGCAACACTGTCAGCCCCTATATTTGCTCGTATTGCGTACTTTTCCACGTTTTTTTCAAGTATCAATTGTATGCAGCATAAAAATCAATGCAACTCGATTCACCGCCGCGATATAATTGCCTGCTGACGGGAGCGTAAACATTGGGTTACCCTTAAGTTATAGTGTACAATGAAATATTGCAAGACAGAGCGACGGAGATCCGGAGAAAAACAAATTCAACTCCTTCGCCGCAACGAGCTGAGCTAGCTCCAAATATTTGTTTCCCTTTTGCCGCGAGCTGGAATCACGGCTTTTGTTCGGCGCATCCGCGTTTCTATTTTTATGTTTTCCGTAGGCTCCGTCGATTGCATCTCACATGCCAGCAGGCTCTGAAAAAGTTGCATTTACACCGCAATCGCAGAAGATGGCACCCACGAGTAAATACCCATACGCACATTCGCGTTTAAAGTTTTTGAGCGCGGACCGGCGTCTTAGCGGAAGGAAGCGGTTACTAGCGCTACGAAGCGCGATGTCGCACAACGGCGCGCTCTGAGCAGGCTCAACTTTGGAGACTGGCTCAACTTTGATGCGGCAGTAGCGCGTGCGCGTCGCCATAGACGAAGCGCACGCCGAAAAAGAAAGGAGTGTCACGGTCCCGCTTGTGCCACTCTTTGATGCGCATCCGGTTCTCGATTCGCTGAACTTGCTTTTTCGTTTTGGAGAACGGCGGGGACTGCGGGAGCAAGTTTTCCCAGGCTGCGATAGTTCAAGTCTGACGAAATGTCGGGGAAGCAAGTGGAAACGTAGCAACATCTGTCAAGATCGACCACTTCAACACAGTCGCTGGGCGCCGCCATGCTGCCGGGGGTTCCGCTAACTAGTGGTGAGCAGCCAATGACGATGGCGCGTTCTTATTGGGTCTTGACTGTGGTAGACTGTGTGTCAACGCAACCGCTCGTATAAGCTTTGCGCAAGCGCGCTTCGCCACGCTGCGCATCCGCTTGCCGCTACCCAACCCACGGCGTTCGCACGCAGATGTGCGTATGGGCCTTATGACATGCACGGAGCACTCACGCGCGTACTTTGCACGACACAGGGGCGATTCTTGTCATCGAGTCTCAACATCTGTACACAGCTTCTCCACACTAACACAACACGTTCTGTGTTACCACTGGTTTTGCCACACTGGTACAACAAAGGGGCTACTTTTTAATTACCAAGGAAGGTCCTTGCTATTTCATCTCGGTTGTTCATAGGTGCTGCATGCTCAGAGGATTTGTTTTGTGGCAGACCCTTTTCAAAAGTGCGAGCCATATATTTCTTTATGCGCCATTTATCCAGGCCCGCCGTTGCTTGGGAACAGATTCTGAATGCCTGTATGTAATGCATAAGAGGACCGCGTGAGTGTTCGGCGTGAAATCCGCTCAGCTCGCGACAGGGTTCGGCAAGATCTTGGATCAAATGACGTGGTACGTGCCGAAGAAATGGCGACCACCAGAGTTGAATATTCTACTTTTGAAAAGTGCCTATTAGGGGAAAGCTTTTCCATAATTATGGTGTTTTCTTTTTTTTTTGTAAAATATGTGTCAATATAGAACGCACCTGACAAATATGAAAGCGTACTCACGGTTAGGGCGAGCAAGCTGCTTGCGTTGTTGATTATGACTGACAAAACATTGTTGGTGGCATTTAGAAAATCAGAAACGTTGTGGACTAGTGTAGGGTCAACCTGGGCGTAATCGTGCAAGAGAGAAGGGGACGGAAAAGTTTTAGGCAGCCTTGTAAAACGGCGGAATCGAAACTTAGGAAAAATGTTTCTGTATTCAAAATTGGTCTGAAGATATTACACTAATTTGACCGAGTCTAAAAAAGCCCGGAGAGCACTAAATATGTAACTGTGAATTAGCTGGGCATATTTTGTGTGTGTGTGGGAGATAACGTGGCGTCACGTGCTTACATGACTGTGACGTCAGGCGACATCACGGCGTCAAGTGACGTCACATGATCTCTTAAAGTCAGAGTAGCATGACGTCACAATTTCACGGGACATTGTGATATCGAGCGACAAAATGACGTCATAAAGCCCAGTCACGTGACGCCGTGACGTCAGAGGTTCACGTGGCATTGTGTATCTCTGGCACCCGCATGTCACGCAAGCCAGCTTTTTCACGATGTTACGTGATTTCGAGTGTTAAAGAGGCGGTGCAACGATATTCAATTTGAATGCTTTTTTCAGTTTTATGGGCTTACTGGCACTAGTGGGACTCAAGGGTACTTGCACGCAACACCACTGGCCAAAAAACTCCCTTGTTGCGGTGTAATTTCAAGGACAAAAGCGAGTGCTTTCGTTGAATCTCTCCTTCGCAAAATTGATGATGTAGCTGGGTGGTCGCAATACCGCCCAGTGACGATATTTGAATGCGGCTCACAGATTGGACCCAAGCATTGCGTGGGCACTCGATTTGGGAACGTGATAATCGATAGCTGGAGAAGCATTTGGGCAGTGGCCCGTGTCCAATCGCTGCAATGTCGACAATAGCCGAATCATAACAATGTATGAAACTCAGCGCGTGTCTTATGCCTTATCAACCCCAGGGCGTGGCTATGATTAAAGGTGGAGTCATACAATCGCCTCCACATCACGTGGCCGCTTGTTCTGACAGCAAACTAAAAAATAAACGCTGCTCTTTTTTTTATCTTTGCGAAATTAATTGCGTGTGGCGAAAAACGAACGGGTGCTTCACAGTTCATTAACGGCAGGGATCCGACCTAAGGGGTATTTGCGCAAAGCAAAGAAATCATTCCATTAACCTTTTAAGTGGCTAGATATTACGTGTCACGACGTCATATACCCTGTGACGTCACGTGACGGCTCTTTATGAGGGCGTGGTGTAAAACAGCACACAAAAGACAGAACAACAGAAGAGAGAAACAAAGAGCACACAAGCGTTGACTCGCAACCAGGGACTCAAACCGGAATATATAACGTTTCGGTTACGGTTACGGTTACCGCTTCCTGTTGATAACGGTTTCGTTTAGGTTTTTTACGGTTTTATTTTTACGGTTTCGGTTACCGGTTACACGTCTTTAAAAACCGGTTTATTTCGGTTTTTCCAATAATTTCTCTAATTGAAATGCTAGACAGCCGTTTCATAATAAACGGTTTAAAGTAGTGCCAGGTATCCAACATCGTTTAGAAACGTCTTAATACTTCTAATTGGTCAAAAGTTGCACACGTTTCTAGCTCCAACGCTTGTTCACTACATCTACGTATATTACATAGTTTGATACCCCAGCATACATGTTACCCCCGCTACTCGGGGATCCATCGCATTCTAAATAATAAAAATGAAAATAAACATCCCTGGTTTGTTGTTCGGCAGCGTTTGTAAACTACCCTAAGAAAGTTCCCACTGGGTGCTGGAAGAATCATTCGCACCTTCTCGTCGCTATAGTGAATTTGTTGCAACCTAAGATATGCAGACGAGTCTACGCCCACACTGAAGGAAGGTGCAGAACTATAGCCATCCCAGGACGAATTTTTGGGTGCAAATAAATGCTTACTCTCTCTCTCTCTCTCTAGTAAAATACTGCTAAGTGGAATAAAGTAATAAAATTGAGAGCTGAGCTAGTTGGTGAAATTCAAACATCATGTAAATGCAATAGCCCAAAACAAGGAAGACTGAAGAGAGGTACGAACAACACATTAACAACACAAAAAGCTGTAAAAATATGCTATGTGTTGTTCGTTTCTTTCACTAGTCTTCGTTGTCGTGCCACGTTACACCTACGTCATGTTTGCTATTTCAAAGCAATTACCTATGGTTATCGAAGCGCGCGTCTCTCGCTGGCCGATTCTGTGACGCTAGAAAAATGGTGCATTTATGTATGAGAAAAAAAATAAAGAAGGTGCGGACGCAAAAAATTCAAATAAAGTCCGGACGTCGCTTATATATATAAATGTATATATAAATTTGAAAATATGCAGATCAATGAACAGTACTTTATCGAATGAATCAATGCTAAACGAAATTGCCGAAAGCCAAAATAAACGGCGGAGCTAGGATTTGAACTTTGGGCCTCCCAATGTCCGGTCGGGTGTTCTGATATTATACTTTATTATATTTATTATACGGGCCGCGGGCTACTTGGCATTTTGAACTTATCTTTATGCTTCTGGATTTTTACTTCTTCAGACCAAATTCCTCTTTCACCCTCAATTGACTTCCCTTTCTTCTGCGTGTTTGGTCGACTTTGCCGCACTGCCCACCGCTCCACCTCCCTTCGCTACCCGACAGCGCATGGGCAGATGTCTCCGGAGTCGGTTTTGGAATACTTGTAGGGTACTGTGCGCAGGCAATCACAGCCCCACTGCCAAGGCCAATATACCTCTGGGAAGGACTCGCTGTGTTCTTGTGCGCGTGCATTGGCATGAAAAGGACTCCTCTACACACGGACAACACAGCTTTGGCTTTAGCGCTGCACCGCAACCATGGACGAGCTTTCCCTTGGGCTATTGCCAGTGCCGTCTTTCTTCCTTTCCTTAATAAATATATGCCAATAAAATGGGTACCGTCGGTCATGAGCCCCGTCGACCTGCCGTTAAGCGCTTGACACGCGATGGCGAGCCGGCGGGCCATCAAGTCCTCGCGCTCTCGGCGCGAGAGATCTTTTCCTTCTCGTGCCGAGGGCGGCGGAAGAAACATCCGAAGGGCTTTTCAAAGTTTTTCAATAAATCTGAATATATAAAAATATGAAGAAAAATGGCAATGGCCATGGACGAGCTTTGCCGAAGGCAATGCTCGTCCATGGCCGCAGCGCAGAGCGAGAGCCAAAGCTCTGTTCTTCGTGTGTAAAAGAGTCCCTTTCTCGGCAATTCACGCGCACCACAACATGGCGAGTCCTTCCCGGAGGTATGTATATATTGGCCTCGGCAGAGGGGCAATGATTGTCTGCGCACAGCGACCAACATCTACGCCGTAACCGACTCCGGAGGCATCTGCCCATGCGCTGTTGGGTAGCGGAGAAAAGGGGGAGCGGTTGGCAGTGCGGCAAAGTCGGCGAAACACGCAGAAGAAAGGGAAGCCAGTTGAGTAAAAGAGGAATTTGGTCTGAAACTTTGTTAAACAGGGGACGAAGAAGAAAAAAGCCAAAGCCATAGAGAGAAAAGTAAAATGCCAAGTAGCCCACCACCCCCTGGAGCGCCTTGAGGGGAAGCGGGCGCTCCAGCGAGCGAAGGACACGAGGAATAGCTCGGAGCCGTTCTGGCGTGTGCGAAATGGTGTCATCGGCTGTGTCGAGCTTGAACCCAAGAAAACCTATGCGTCACGTGGGCTCTGCTCGTGTCGCTTAGGTTTAAGCGAAATCCCGACCACAGCAAGTCCTCCACCAGGAGGCGCACCGTAGACGCCAGCTTCTCTGTGTCGGGATGGGTGCACAAGAAGTTGTCTACATGAGACCAAGCCTAGAGTCCACGCGCGCGCTTTTCCCTGGAAATGACTGTTGCCAAGAGCTGCATGTAAAACGGCGCCGGCCGTATGAAGAAGGGCATACGGGAAAAACGGCAATAACGGCGGCCGACTCTAAATGTCGTCAGATTACAGGAGGTGAGATGAAGCGTGGTATGGTAAAAGGCCTCGGCCAGGTCGAGCTTCATCATATGCGCTTGGGGCGAGAATGGGTTTAGTTTGATTGCTTGGGGTAGGGAGTAAGGCAGAACTGAGGTGCATGGCGGTAAGGAGTAAGTGCTGAGCAGTCTAAAACAAACCAAGAGTCGGTGGCTTACTTGGATACCAGGAAGACAGGGTTGAGGTACGGACCACGTGAGGAGCCTTCGATGATGCTACCAACATGTTGGTTACGGCGGCATCAATCTTGGGAACCTGGTCAGGCACAGAGGGCGGGCCGTGAAGCAAAAAGCCTTCGTGCTTTACGGGCGGCTCGTGAAAGCTACATGCCTCACTAAACACTGTCCAGTCGACTTGAGGTGCCTGCTGGGTCAGGTGGACTGGCGGCGGAGGTCTCGTCGCTTTCGACTTGTAGGCAGTGCTACCTAGGTCCGACTCGAAGTCTTCGACGTCGCTCTGCTTGTCTGTAGTTTTTTCCTCTGTGCTAGTGTGGTTTTCCTCCTCGCCATCGTAGCTGTCGAAGGATTCGTCATCGGCGTGGGGCTCGATGACACTGTCGGTCCTGCTGAGCCACTCCAGGATTCGCTCGGCAGCGGTGGCCGTCGAGTCCGGATCTAATGGGTCGTTTTCTTCGGTCCAAGATCAAGCACGGGCAAGGTCGGGCGAGACGCCAGCCTCGCAAAATGCATGAGCGAGAAAGTCCTCGACTGGGAAATCGTCCAGGAGTCTCGAGGAGACTACCATGCCGTCGATGACGGCATTGGTGGGTCTCGACGACCCAGGGAAGCTGCCGGACTCACTTAGCATTAGAGGGCCTCTTAGACTTCGTGCCTGGGCGGTAGTTGGTGTTCGCAGGAGCACGAGATGTGTGGCGGCCGCGTCGAGGCTGGTTGGGTAGCTGGTCGGAGAGCTCTCTGAAAACCTCAGACTTCGAGCCTGGAAGCCTGGGATTGGATAGCCGCCCTCCAGTTCACTCTCTCGACGACGTGGAATAGTTCCAGTCTATCAAAATAAGGTGCTGGTGTGCAAGGAGCATGGCATACCCCGCTAGAACCGATACGAGTGGAGATGCCGGATCTCGTAGATATATCTCGTGGACAAACTTCTGGTGCTCTGGGCGAGGTCACGCAGAATGTTGTAGGCCTGACGGACCCTCGCTCCGGGAATGGGCGGTAGGGGCTTCACCAGAGGTAGTTGGATAGCATTGGAGGCTCCGGTAGAAATGATTTCAGTAGCCCTCCCCTGCTTCCGTTGTATACCTCCGGCGGAAGCAGGGGAGGGCTCCGGCGATGTTGGATGCGATCTCTTGGCGCGTCTGTGGATGTTCGAGCTCACCGTGCTGACGTTCGAATAGCTCGCGTTCAGAGTTCTGCGACAGGGACCGCTGAGACTGCTGGCCGTGTGGGGCGAGACCGGCCTTGGCATCGACGATTGGAAGCAGGGCAGCTCTCAAGCTTGAGGCGAAGGAGGCAGAAATGGCATCTCCTGTCTGTTGGACGAGGGCGGGTCCGTCATCGGCGGCATTATGCGTTGGCGCGTTCGAAGAGGAGGCATCCTTCTCCATGGCTTTTTCTCTTGTCATGTTGAGATGCGTGGCAATACCGGCGGCTGCCACTCGGTTCGAAAAAGGGTCTCGGCACGAGAAGGAAAAGAAAAAAACTCGGAAACCCTTCGGACGTTTCCTCGTTCCTTCCGCCACTCTCAGCTTGAGCATGCATATATATATACAGGGTGTTTCAGAGAACTCAGGCCAAATCGCTCCTGCAAAAACTACTCATCACAACGAAAAAAAGTTTGTGTCGTTTTGGTCCTGGGCCAGGGGCCCATTGAGGAAAATTATTAAAGTCCGGGATAATTAAGTTGTTAATTATTTTTGCGTAATTAACTTTTTTAATATTGTGTTTGAGGGCATGGTTTCAATTAGAAAATTGCTCAACATTGTCGAAAAACACTAAAGCAACAAATTTCAGAACAATGGAAGGCACTCGAAGCATTTTACGGGTTTCTGAAAAACCGCACAAATTCGACGGGTTTTTAGGTTTCGGTTTGCTATCAGAGCGCATCTCGGCCCCGGCGGCACCGCGCCCCGTGGAGAGATAGTGCAATCAACCTCTGCTGCGATGTCATCGCGCCACGCAGCAGAGTCTGGTTGCACTATTGATAGACCCGAGTTGGATGGACATCTCAGAATTCTAACTTATTAGTTAATACCCTGAGGGCGACATGTTCTGAATACATGTCGCGATGTAGGAGTGTGGAAGATGTAGAAATAGAGATATTTTTATTATAAGCTCGACCACTGATTTCAACTAAGTATTCTTAATCCTAAAGATATATTCAACGGAAATGTATTACCAGATGCACCACTCGCTGACAGTAACTCTGTCAAATGGCAACGACATTTCAAGATCCCTCCTCCAGTTCATACTTGAGAAAAACTAATCTTTTTATTTTTCGGTTAATATCGGTTAAAACCGGTTACCGGTAAATAATTTACGGTTACGGTTATGGTTACGGTTTTTATAAATTTCGAATAACGGTTTCGTTCCGGTTACGGTTACGGTGTGAGTCCCTGCTCGCAACTGATATTGATGAGAAACAGGAAAACGACATTTATGCATAAAAAAAGAAGAAAAGGAGGACTACACTACATTCACACCATGAATATTTGAAACAATAAAACAACTAAGAAACTAAAAATATATATAATAATATAAAGGAACGCTTGCAGGGCAGATCTCAAGGAAATGTAACACTTAGGGGCGGTTTCACTAACGTCGCTTCGCTTTGTTTCAAGCGGCTTTTTCTAAGTCGGTTCTGCGTTTTAAACCGAGCTAGGCTATGCACGGGTTTAACCCTTTCAAGAAAGACTTTTTTGTAGTCCCCGCGTGGAACTGTTTTTTTTTCCTCTTTCGTATGATAACATTTTATTAAAAGCTCTGCGACAAGATAAAATATTTTCCGCAAAGAACAAAAGAAAATAAACTTGGGTGGGAATAATGTTTCCCATGGGCCAGCAGCTGCTGAAGAAATAGGCAAACAATTTTATTGTTGAAGGGAGAGACTGCAGGAGCTGAAGATCACGTTTAGGCAACTGATATGTGTCCATTTTTTATTTTCAATGCCATATAGAAACGAAGATATTTCTGTCTTTCAAGAACTGATACACCGAAGGATTCTTCGGAGAGTTGCTCCTAGGCCACGGAGACTATAAAACCCACTTCAGCAGATACCGAGAAAATTGCTTGCGGCACAGGTGCTTTTAAAATATTCTGATTCATCCGATTGCTCAGTGCGCCTGATTTGTAACTTCGAAGGTTACATGGCTTGTAAAGGTCTGATCATCAGAAGATGCCAAAAGCGAGCCTCACAAATACAAAGGCCTGCCAACGCTGTACACAGGAATGTTTCGGAAATTGTTTTTGCGCCGCCAGATGGCACCAGTGTGTTATTTTCTTTTTTTAAGATGACTTACATTAGATAGTGTGATAGTACAATGGTGAGAATTCAATTTCCCATGAGCCCAGTACAGATCAAGCATGGGTGGGAAGTAAATGTCCCGCCACCCATGAAAGGGTTAACCTCCTGTTGCCCCATCATTGGGAACTTTTAGCAAACCGTTACCGTGTTCCGCGTACCTCACAACCGGAGCCTTTGAGCCATGCCTTTAAGCGCGGGCCCCGTGGTCACGGTTTCGGGCGGGCGCGCTTAAAAGCATGCTTTAAATTCTCCGCTTGTGTGGCACGCGGACACGGTAATGGTTTTCTAGAAGTCCCTATTAACTCCTGTTTAAAGACGCGCCCCTAGCTATAAGCTGAATTTGCGTAGATAGTGTGGGGACAGACAGAGCGTATACTAAGTCACGCTCTGAGGGACGAATACAATTGGGGAGAGGAGTCACTTGATGTCAACGAACTTATTTTCGTGCGAGTCCCGCCGGCGGCTGCTTTTTTCTCTGTTTCTTCGGGGAGTAGCGAAGGAAACGTCTCATAATTAAATCACTTTTTCGCTGACCTCTTCAAAAACAGGTACCAAAGAATACCCTCGCACCAAGTGTACGTACACTTTATTTTTCGGGAATATTTCCTTTTTTTTCCGAGGTGAAGGTAGTACAAACGTTAGAGGGATTGCGCTAAAACATGCGTCGGTAGCTTAGCTAGTTACATGATACCAGAATAACATTTCCTTTCCTGATTGGTCACCTTATAAAGACTCCTGAAAGTTACCGCGGAATGTAATGCCTTGGTAATGCGTGATATTTCAAAACTTGATTAGCTTTCTCAGGGTCCATGACAGCCTCAAAGCCGCTCGATTAAACTGCGAGAAAACCGGCGAGTCGGAATGCTAAGTTCGACGCAAGCTCTTCCTTCATCGCGAATGATTTCGGTTTGCCTTCCTGTTTCCACCAGGCTGGAAAGATCATCTCGTTCCGGAAACCATGTTGTTTCAAATCTTCCTGTTTAGTCACTTGACAAGCCTCCGAATCTACGACCACGACCGATTAGTTCGTGGCCGGTATACGATAACACGAAGCTGGGTGACTGAGTCCTGCTCCGGACGCCGCGCGCCATTGTAGTCGCGCTGCTTGAGCTTAATTTTGACGAGAAGTACAACTAAAATAGTAAGTCAAAAGCAACGCTAATCTCTCGTTGAAATAGCCAATTAAGCATGAATTGTGAACCATACACTTCAACCTACATGCTACAACACAGTGCAGAATTGGTCAGGTGATCATTTTTACAAGATTGCAACGAGGGCCGTCAGGTGGCGTCAGTCTGTCTCCTCGGGGCTAATAGTGGGAAATTTTCCCGCAAATTTTAGAGAGAAGATTTTTTCACTAAATTTAGTGAAACAGTCTTTTTCAACTCAAGTTTCAGGGCATCACACGTGACGTAGAGATTGGTGTGCAGTCTCATCGGTAGTCCGTGTTCGTACTGCAGTACGATTGTTTCCGTACTTGATTGGAAAGACACCGCTAGGCACCGGAAATTATTTATTTTTCCCCATTGCAAATACATTAGCGCCGCCCTGGCGACCAGTCTGCGAAGCGCCAAGATGCTGACTGGTTTTGCTTGAATAGACTCGCATCGCAGGCAGTGAAGACTCGCGGATTCAGAGGACATAATGCAAGGCGATATTACGGTGAAAAGGTGTCGTGTGATCTCCGATGGCATCTAGCGCGGCATGCTTGAGTAAATAACTTCTTTAAAATTGTAATTTTCAGTAAATTATAACTAATTTGCTCGACTCTCCTGAGCCAATAAAGACTATTATTAATATAATAATTCTTAAAATTAATTAACTTTGAATTGGAGTTACTCGCTCATAAAACTTAATAACGTTCATGTATAAATTACTTTTGGAGTAATGCATTTGCTTCGCAAATTGCTTTCCTCTAGCACGACTCTTCCTTAAGCAAACTTTGGAGGATAGCGTTCTTCAACACTGCCAGCCTTTGTTCATTCTTGTTTTGACTTTTGAGTATTCAGGTCATGCGATTTCACATTACTTCATCTTGTGCCTTTATTTACCTACGTTACTAATGCTATGACTATGCGCTTACGATGGCACTGCGTATTATGTAATATTTGGAGGATTTCCAGACCCCCTACTAGCGGCGAATACGCTCAAGTTTTATAAGAGTACACAGCAAACAGGGAGACCCGTGCATGAAGACATTGATGCAAACTAGCATCGCGCATTAGTGATACTCTGCCAAACACATTCTAGATGACGCGGACGTAAAATTAGTGCCGCTGCGAAACCCATGAGTGATGATGTCAGGGGAAGAAATGCGGACACGTCGTTTTACAGGTGGTATCGCTTTAACAGACATATCTAGGAGGCCAGTAGAGTTGCATACATGCTGTTCCTTATAGTCGTAAAAACTACCGGCACAGCGGGACCAAACAAAGAATCACAGAACACGTACCTTTTCTGTCAAAGTATTCATCGTTATGAAGGCGCCACGTGTTTTATTTATGATCAGCTCGAACATAGCTTTAATCTCGTTCATCTGAAATAAAGTGAAGCAGTTTAGTGTTGCTGCCATCTAGATCGCATGGTGAACTACTTCAGCACTGGTCGCTGCTTGTATATATGTGGAAAAATCTTCGTAATGTGCAATTCACTTCTCGGAAAAATTGTGGTAGCCTATCGTAAGCTCACGCTGAACAGCCATGGACTCAACCTTGTTTACCAGTGAATATTAAAGTCACCAGATCCTGGGAAAGTAGCGCGTTTGCCTTCCCTGCCTGCTAGCGAAATACATATACTAACATACAGTTGACCAAAACCTCGCAAGGCGATTGGCTTGTCTGCATATGTTGTCATGGTAAATTTCATTTCTTTCCTTTCTGATCTTGGAAGTTTTAAAAGGGTAATTCTTCACCGTGCGCGCAAAGATCGCTATGGAGTGTTGCAATAATAAAACGTTTCTCGCCAACAAAAGCGTCTTTGGCACTGTGTACGGAATCAGCTTATTAGCCACATTTATCTTCATACACTTATATTGCAAAGATACTGTCCTTGCATATTTCAAGAAAGAGAAATTATTTTCTCAATGCCGCCAAGTTTCGACGCCCCCTGTTGTGGTGGTGCGAAGATGTGCGCAAGCTGTGGCGGTGTGTGGACAAAAATAAATCACGGTATCAAGAAATGCCTTTATATAGAAACCAGTCACCGCGATTCAAAATCGTCTCGCCAAGAATGGAGAGGTCAAGCTGGAGCTGCTCAGTGCATAGGTTGAAATGGCGACCATACAACGTTGCGCTATACTTTCCCGGGATCCATTTACTTTAGTGAATACCGTATGAAGTCACTGACAGCATATTAAACAAAAGGCGTGGCATGTCTCGAGCATATTGTAATAAATGCGCAGTCATTGAGGCTGCAACGTTAACCGGCAATGCGTAGAGAAAGTGAGGGAGAGAAGGACTTGAGAGCGCGATGCGAGGCCAGAATGCAGCCCTCAGATTGGAAGTATATAGTGGGTAGACCAAACTGACAGCTGCATTTGTCTCTACCATGGAGGTAGGAAGCTTCTGAAGGCGACATGACTTCACCACAGGTGAAGCCGGGGAGACTTCCAGTTTCAAGGTACACGCCCCCAACGATAACCAAAACCAAAACAGGATATTGGGCGGAAAGAACAGCTGATTTGGCGGCAACAGCTTTTTTTACCCTTGGTATCTTTTTATCCACTGCGTCCCATCACCTCCTCTTCTTCCTACTTCCACGGTCTCTGCCCAATCTATTTTTTCCAGGCAGAGCAAACAAATCGTCGTTTGCTTTTCGCGCAGCTATCGCTTTTCAACGCCGGAGGCCAGGCACTGCGGCTATGTGTTTGCGCCGTGTACAATGTAGTTTGGGAGTAGGGCTTTCAACCCAAGGACTTTTCCCAGATCAAGGTAACGTTCAGGTCTATGTGGCTACAAGAGAAATCTTGATAGTTTCAGGGGAATTATAGGCACAATATATATCTGCAATTTCAAGTTTTTTGTACGATATTTGTTTTCCAGGTAACATCAAATTTAGCGGCTTTGGCTCCGTTTGGGTTATTTCTTCCAGCCGTTTGGTGGTTTGTGGTGTGACCATCTGGCCAATACTGAGGAACACTAGGCTAGGTGACGCAAGCCACCTTCAGTTTTAGAAAGAAGAGCCGTTAGCATCCCTCCATCGCTCCAACTTTTTTCGGCAAAATCAATTTTCATCGCCCCATGAAAAATATGGCGTAAAGTATTAGCCCAGTCAAAGATTTTGTGAGCGCGGCTGTGCCTAGTGCCTGCTCGCAAGAAAAAAAAGCCTGCGTACAAAAATAAATTCTGCAACTTCTGCAGACATAGACCTGGCATGACTAATAAAATTTTGTAAAATGCCGTCGTGTTGCGCATGCTCGAGTTTGAGAACTCTCTCATGTGTTGCACCTTTCTTTTTAAAATCATAAAAGCGGCAGGGCAGTTTTTAAAGCGGTATCATGTTGTGATGACGTGCTTCAAATCTAAAGCGAAGATGTGGTTTCACTCGTCAGTTTCTATCTTTTGCTAGCAGTTCCCTTCGCTAGATTTGCTTTGATTACAGTTTTTGTGCGATAAACTGATTTATTGCGAAACGAACTCAACGCGTAAAGGCAGCGCTGGATTAAAGGGGGGGGGGAGCAAAGGAAGCTGCAGCCCAGTGCCTCAGCCCTAAGAGCAGAGGAAGAAAGCGCCCTTGCTTTGGCGTGTTTTTTTTTTTTTTGTATTCCCGAATAACAATTGCAAAGGGCAGAGAAAACGTCGGGAAGCCTGACACCTTCCTGCCCCCTTCAATTCAAGGTTACTCCAGATAACAGAACTTCAAGCAGCGGAAGAATTCGGGGCCCCCGGCTAATATCACTTCCTGTGCCTTGTTTACTTGGAGTTACCTTGTCAGTACATACAGAAGCGAAGTCGCAGCCTCTCAGGGGGTCCCCCGTCCTAGAGGGGCACTCTACTCCGTCCCACTATGAAGTCCGCGTTTGCTGGTGGATTGTCGCGGAGCCATTTGCGGTTGTTGGGAAATGTCCCTGATTAACCCATCGTCTCGACGGGAGTGAAAAGCGCTCCGGCGGCGCCACCGATAGTCGAACAAGTACAGGAACACTGTATCGGCAAGTGTTTTCAGTTGTCTCATCAGCTTGCACAGATGCTAACCACACAAAACACTTGCAAATGATTTCGTAGTTGTTTTTCTTTTCTACTGGCCGGGGAAGCTGAACACGGAAAAGCTCGAGCCGCTCTTGGAGAAAAAGAACCCTATGTGGGTGTGCTGAACGTCTGTATAGTTTCCAGGCTACTATTTTCATTGCAGAGGGCTTTTGAAACCTCAACTTTTTACTTTGATAAAACAAAGGGAAACGTTTGGGGTGACGCCGATTGGAGCACTCAGCATTCTAAGTGTCCCCTTGCCGCCTGGTATTTCAGCGCAGTACCGCATTTGCAGGCTGCCTTTGCCAGGGGACCCTCTGATTGAAACTTTTCCTGGTTAGAACCAGAGGTGCCCCAAACATCCCTTCCTTTTACAACTGTAAAAGCCACGTCCCTATTCACGAGAATGCACACGTGGCTCTCATTCGTAGTCTACGCGGCGTTTTTTCAATTAAGATGGAGAATTTTACTCTTCCCCAGACGGCGGGCATACGGTAATAATGCTCGATATTTTATTGCCGGAAGGCACGTCGTGTTTGTTATATGATTATGTTCGTTAGGATAACGAATCTCTACCCCCTGGCCTCTGATTTGCTCTACCGGGTTAAGGGCGTGCACATGCAACGCAGTGGTATAGATTATATGTATTCTCACATTCGGTTGGTCAACTCTTTTCATCACCTGCGACGTCGTTCATATGGAAAAAAAAAAACTATGCGCCACCATTGAACACCGTCCGGCTAAAGCTTTCTTGCTGAGTGAGGTGTCTATAGGAGTTCATAATTTCGCAAGATATTTTTCTGGTTCTCAAATTCCGCTTCGAGTTGTCCGAGCGGAAGCACTAAAGTGGTGCATCTAAACGAAAGGAAAAGTTAGAAAGAGAAGAGCACAAGAAGCAACTACCAAAAATGAAAAAAATATATGATGAATGCAGCTTCCACCGAGTCGCACGATTGCTCCACCATGAGTCCTCATCTGAAAATTCCTGGTAGCATTAGTACAGACAGCGCTCCTGCGAAAGTCTCGTCTATTCCACCCTGCCCTCGACTTCCTGATGAGTGGCGAGCATCCTCTTTATCTGGTCCTCCGGATCCTGAACAAAGGATGCCAACCTCTCCGATTCCTACTGCTAAGCAACAGGCGGTGAATGCGGAAGACTCGTCTACACCACCCTCCCATCAGGTTCCTGATGAGCGGCAAGCATCCGCTCTTTCTGGTCCTCCGAATTCTAAACAAAAATTACCCCCTTCACCAATTCTTATTGGTGAGCAACATACGTCGATTGAGCACTGTCCTGTTCCGCCACAAGCGACGTCGATTCTACCTGGCCCAGCCACTACCACCGAGCTCCACGCGTCCGTTCTCCCCTATTCGATCTCCTCTGCTGCTGATCAAAGAGTACCAACCCTCCCCGGTCAGATTCCTGCTGCTGACGAGCGCCTTCAAATGACACTCCAACAGCCCTTTCACCTGTTCCCTGGGAGTTTGGATGATCGTTCTGCCACCCACGACGTGGGCCTCGAGAAAAAGGATCAGCTGCCTTTATGTTTGGACGGAAACCTGGCAGCTTACAAGCATCATGAGGGAGGCTCCGTGACTGCCCGTGACCCAGCTAACTGGTCGGCTGGTATTTTGACCGGTTTCGGGGTGAATGCATCGAGAAGGAACCCATGTATTTTCAAAATTGAGCAGAGACTTTTCCGTCTTTCGAAACACAGTACAAAAGTCAGAAACGCTATATGTCACCTGCTCTATTTGCGCGAAAGACTGTAAACGCGGAAGCCTACTAGAAGTACTGGTTGATGTACTCGAAGTAAAAAGGTTCCGTTTATTGTTTCATCTGCAAACTATTTTCGACCAGGAGAAACCCGATTTCCTCACCATGCATGGCCTTTGTGACTGGAAAAGAAAGAGGAAAAGTTTTGCGCACATGAAAACAATGTCGAACACAGGACCTTCGTTACGGCATGGCTATCCCGCTCTAATGCGGGCAATACCGCCGACAAGGAGCTCGTCAAGCACCTCGTCATTCAGACCGCTTACTGGACAGAGGTACTAGAGCACATGGTCGGCGTGGTCCAGCTTTAAGCTGAACAAACCCCAGTGTTTAGCGGAAGTGAGGAGGTTTTCGGTTCCCCTCGAAATGGAAATTATATGGGAGTGCTTGAAACCATTGCCCAGTTTGATCCCTTCCTGGGCGAACATATTAAGCGCCATGGAAATAAGGGCAAAAGCCACCCATTATACCTGCCAAACGATTTGTGACGCATGTATCGAGGTGATGGTAAAGGCCGTCAAAGACCGTCTTGTTGACGAGGTTAAACGGGCAAAATATTTCTGTTTAATAATTGATTTGACTCCAGACCTTACCCACGTTGACCAGCTGTCTGTTTTTTTATGCTACAATTAAAGGGATAACTGCATGAACGCTTTCTAGAATTTGTTCCGATTGAATCGCATACCGGGTTGTATATTTTCGATACCATGATGTCGCTGTTGACAAGCAACGGCATCTCGATTGACGACTGCAGGGGCCAGGCGTATGACAACGCGAGTAATGTGTCGGGTAAGTACAAAGGACTGCAAGCGCAAGTTAAACACCTCAACATTTTGGCCGTTTACGTGCCTTGCGCAGGCAATTCACTAAACTTATACGGCTCGTGTAGCGTTGACAGTTGCCTTGAGGCCGTCAAATTTTTAAAGTAACTCACAAACTGTGCGCGTTCTTTATTGCTGCCCCTAAGCGGTGGAAATATATTTTAGACAGCATGAGTGAAACTGGTTACACCTTGTTCTAAAAAGCCTCTCTGAAACCTGGTGGTCAAGACATGCCGAATCATGTAAGGCCATTCGTAAAACTTTCAAGGCGGATCTCAAAGAACGGAGAAGAAAACGGTGGCAACCGGAATGACGCGCTTTCTTTTTAAGAAAATGACAAAGCTCGAGACCGCGTTTATGACCATTTTCTGGAGTGAAATCTTGGAGCGTTTTGACAAGACAAGTGCAGAACTTCAGAAGACTGGCTTAGAAATTTCGACTCCTGCCGATCTTTCGAGCTTTCTGGAAGGGTTTGTGATTCGTTGTGTCCTCTCTCTGATACCTTTGAGGGGAGAAAACACATGTTAAGTACCATTCAGTGTTATCAAAGATGAGGGCAAACGTATCCTTTTGAGAAGGTACCCAGGCGGAAAAAGCGATTGTGCGCTACAAGGTAGGAAAAAGTTTCTTATAGAGACCTACAATGTCGTACTTGAAAGTCTGGGCTCTGCTTTGTGGCTGCGAAAGATTGCCTACGCCGAACTCTGCGAGAAGTTCGGGTTTTTAAAATTGCTGACAGAAGCTGGAAGCGAGATGTCCCTAACAGAGGAGGCCGAGAAATAGTGGAAAACCTACCAAAATGATTTAAAGCCAGCACTTTCAGCTGAGGTACATTAGTTTTCAAACTTCCTGCAAAGTTTTGCATGCGGGGACACAAGTGCCCTAGGATTAATGCAATTTCTGCACGAAATAAAACTTATTCATGTGTTTTCTAACCTTTCGATGGCATTGCGAATATACCTAAGCATACCCGTGGCTAATTGTGAAAGCGATCGATTGTTTTCTAAGTTTTCACTGATAAAAGATCGCCTTCGTTCTAACATTCTAGATGGGAGGCTATCTCGCTCGCTATCATGTCAATTGAGAGTGACCTCCTCCACAAATTGTCTTTTGAGCAAACTATGTCAGATTTTGCCAGAGCGAAGGCGCGAAAGATGCCAATTCAGAGGAAGGAATTAGTTATGCTATATATTTATATGTTCGCGCCATCTGTCCTGACTTCCGCGTGGTGGACAAAGCGCTTAGCTGCTAACAACAAAAGTCGAAGTTCACTCTTTGTCTCCTGTTTGTTATTCTTAAGATATCCTTTCAGGTTAAGATTGTAAACCTCAGCATTGTCTCATTTGCTTTTTTGATAATATAAACGTGCTGATGACTGGCTTTTTTGTCCAAGTCATTACAAAGGGTGCCCGTGAGAAGCATATATTGTTTGTTTGGAGTCATATTTGTCGATAATTTCCGATGTTTGCATTTTGGTACATTGTTTTGTAACTTAGTGTTGGTATATTCCTTTTGTACTGCAGCGTCCACTTTATCGTTCGTATTGCCTTATATATGTTTTATATTATTGTGTATATGTATTCATTGTGTATTCGTTGTGTAACATATGTACACATTCATGCTCTGCAGCTCTGTGATGTTTGTGTTAGATTTTAATAAACCATTTTTCGAATACAGTCTTGTCTATTTACGGGTGAGGGGTCTAAACATTTCCGGAAAACAAAATAGTATAAAATGAACGTTCGAAGTAAATGTAGCCGTTGGTGCCTACAAGCTAACGTTTGATGCGTTTCTCACTTTTCTTAAAATCAATGTATATATATATATTATATATTTTTTTTTTTGGGGGGGGGGGGCAAGTAGTTGTTAACCCAGGGCCCATAGATTTCTTTATCCGGCCCTGCATAAAGGTTAGGCGTAGAGAAAGTCGTGTGCTTCTTGCGCAGGGGTTGCAGTGATGTCAGAACGATGCCGGGCTCTGATTGACTTTCGTTGAAAGGAAAGTGTATAGACCTCAATGCTCGATTATTCGATGTCTACCCACTAGTGTTTTTCAGTCATGGAATAAGAGCTCTGCGCTCCGACATCATCGCATCCCTTGCACAAGAGGCAAACAAACTTGCGCTTCACATATAATTATATTTCTCATAATACAAAATGGAAGCGATACAAAAAACAACGAATATTTAGTATTATATAATTAGTTGGGTAAGCGAGGGGACTGTCGGCAGAAATAGGGGAATTTCGACTTTCCGTGTTGGTAGCCCTGTCTAGGAGAATGTGTGCATACAGGCTGCGGTCTACACTGCACGAACACTTAGCTAGGTGACGCTGTCCACACTATCACGCTTACACGCCGGGCAGTAGGGGAGGGCTGCCGCCGATGCACTGAGCGACCGAATTCACCAAGACTGTGGACATGACTGTCTTGGCTGTTTCCAAGGCTCTCCACGAGAATAGACGGCGGCATTCATTGTGCGCTTGTGGCAATTCCAACTACAAAAGAACACTCGGCATCAAGGCATCTCGAATTTCTTGAAGTAAGACGTTATCTAAGTAAAGTTTGGGTATGCCATTATATAACTGTTCTCCCGTTTTTGGTGGAATGAATCTCGCACATTTGATGTAGCCATTCAAGGACTAAGAAAATCAAAGTTGTGTATTTACCGAGTCGGCACTCAGATTCATATTGAGATCGCCGAAAGGGATTGAGGTAATAGTCGCCAATATTTGGCCGACAGTCTGAGCGGGTGCATTGTTTATCTCAGCCAGACGAACCTTGCCGAAGCGGGCGAATGAACGCTCAAACGTCGAAGGCAGTTCCTTTTGGACGAGCCATCGAATGTCCCATGTCTGCTTGAGGAAATCAGCCATAGACAGTGCTAGATGGTCGCCGAGCAATCTGAGGTCAAACAATGAAAAGATAAAACGTAGTCAAGCAATCATGCGTCGGCGAGTTCTTTCTGCCATACCACTTAAAACACAAGGTAAGTACTGCATGGGCATTACGTCATTGTTATGGTGCCTTCAGCCAAGGTTACCAGTTTAGGTCAATTCTCTAACTTTTGGGGTAGGGATATTACCCTAACTCCCTTCAGTCCACCTCCCGTCGCATAAAGCGCCGTCTAATTTTTCGTTTTAAAACTGTTTGCCCTATGGGGGAAGGTAAAATTCCATCTCGATGCTGCACTTCGAAACATATCTATTCGGTACATAAGGATGGAAAGAAGAGGAGGGGACATACTGGCCCAAGCCAGCCAAACCAGAAAATCCCAACTGAAGCCGGAAGTAGAGGTCGCGGTCGGTGGGAGCGCCTGCAAGGGTGCCCAGAGCCGGAGTCACAACGCTCATACATGATACAAAAGACAGTCTGCAAACACGCGTCACCTCAATATCCGTTTTTCGAATGCCACGTGCAAACTTGCCTCCTCGAACTGATTTCTATGCGGCCTTCGAGGTGTGGATCTCTCCGGGGACTCGCGTTCGAATCTGTATGCGGAATTTCCTTTGTATGATGTATAAGCAGGGGAGCACGGCTTTTGGGTGACGTTTCCGTCTTATAGCGTTTTTTTTATTCTTGGTCATCGTTGCAGGCGTGTGTCCCTCCGAGCCGAAAGTCTTGACCGGCTTCACCTATGTTGCGTCATGTCGCCTCGAGCAGCTTCCTACCTCAATTATTTCGTATAATTCACTGCAGTTTCCAAAGCAGTCGACCGCAAAATGGCGACGCGTCAAACGACGGGAGCCGGTCCGTGGGGGAAGAGAGCGGGGGAGGGGGTACTGCTCGTGGAAGCACAGTTCATCGATGCCTGGAGCGCGCCTCCAAATGGTGCGTCTACCACGTCCTCTCAAGTGGTCCCTCAATTTCTCTTAGATGACGCCGTAAAAGTGTCCCACCTTTCGCCTGAAGCCATGCTGGAGGCGGCAGAGCAGTGGAAGTCGATTGGGTCGATGCCTCTCCTGCTGTAGAGTTGCTCCGCAACCAGAATCATCGGATAGCGCAGCACACACGAGGACGTCGCGAGGACAGCGACCAGTGCGTCCAAGTGCCTTCTACGACCAATCACACGGTTAGCGACGTCCGACAGCACGACACATCGGCTCCTGTGACATAATTTGTTGACACTGTGGAACCACTTTCGATGAAAGGGTGGGATGAGGCGCTGAACACAACGGCCGGAATACGCATTTCAGGCATCGGAGTGATATTTGGTAGGTTCGACCACGCGGCAAAAATGCAGGGAATCAACGTGAGTAGGCAACAAAGCGGTAGACTCGGTACGCGCGTGCGTCTCGGAGTCGCCGTGCCCTAACCTTGTGCTCATCGTGAAACGCTGCAGCGCGCGCTCGCGTTCATGCAGTCGCAACGTAGACGATTCTGCTCCCAGTTATCAGCGACGATGTTAGTCCCGCTTCACACGGGGAAACTCTCTCAGCAATTGTTTGGGTTGCTGGCGGTTTGTTCCCAGCTTTCTCTTGATCGATAAAAAGACCTGGTCTGGCTCTAGACAAGCGAGGCACTCAGAGCAATTCGAAGACGTTTGAAGCGGCAACAGGTCAATCAGGGTGGCGATCTGTTCACGTGATACCTCGTCCCAGTGATGATGACAACTAAAGAATTGGTCCTCGTTTGAAATTGATCGTTTCTGGAATTAAACCGTCACTGAAAGAAGAGTTAGCGTGCTCAATGCAAATTAGATATTTAAAACACGTTTATAGTGTGCAGTAGTGTGTCTAAGTAGTGCAACAAAAACTAAAATGTAATGTTGATGATGGCAATGTGCAGCAATTTGTTTTTGCGTGGGAACGTGGGCGGCCCGTGTTGCTGTTGTTGCGACGTAAGGTTGCTAGGAAAAATTGCGCCGTCTTAAACGGGCCTTAGAGAGGAAATATTCCTGCATCGTCTTCTGTAGTCTCTGACACGAAGTAAATGGTAGGGCGGCCGTTTAGTTTTCCTAGCTCCGGTGGCGAGGTCTCTACATTCAGAAAGAATTCGGTGTCTCGAGAGCCTCAAGCGTGCAGGCGCAGCAGAAGCACTGTGAAAGGCAAGGAACAAGGCCGGACATCCGCAAGAGACCTTGTTCGTATCCTGTCGATGACTCTAAGTTGTATTGTAGATAATATGTTTCATGACTGAGCAAAATTAAAAGCAGAATACATAGCCACAAATCTTTTGTGAATCTTTAGACCTTGTGAATAGGGCAGCTTGTTTTGAGTCATGCGAATATGAAGTTAGAACCTGCTTTAGTGCACCTTCAAGAAGCATTTGGTTCTAGGAACCTCTGCTTATGATCCGGAATCCCACGACACATACCTAATATTCCGACAGTTTGTTTAACCTTTTAAGGGAGCAACGCCGAAGCTATAAACTAAAGCATGTTTCCTCGACCAATGCCGGAACTGCCGTGAAGTTGACGAAGGCAATTTGTTGCTGCGTGTGACCTGTCAAAAATCTTATCAACAGATGATAGTAAAAAGTCTGGTGTATTGCTGCACATGCATATTTACCAATATAGACGACACACCCCCTACCTGAAGTCTGACAAGTTCAACATTCAAATAATATATTGCACGTGCCATACAATACTGCATTACAGAAATAAGGTTTTTTTGATAAACATCTAAAAACAGAGCATGTAATGTCAACTTTGTTGAGTCACTTCACGGCAATCGGCTTGCAACATTGCTGTCTTCTTTTAATTTTCTTGAAGGCTGAGCAGAATCGCTTGAATAGTGAATCTGTCGCGCTTCGAGGCCTTGTTCGCACAGTAGAAGATAACGCTAAAGGCTAGTCAGCATGAATAGGAAAAATAATTTTGCAAGGTCCAAGAAAGGCCGTAGAACTCGGTAAGGACGTTACTGGTAGAGAGACACTAAACAGGTTTCCACGGCTTAAGATGTTGGCATAAACTTTTTAGCTGCTAAGGTATAGAGAGTCGCACTAAAAACAGTTTTTGGAAAGGTGTCTTCGTGCCCCTTTCCAAAGCGAATCTGCGTGCACGATGGGTAGAAACAAATGCCAGAGGGGCAGGTTCCTAAGCTGTTATATCATACACAAATGTACTTTTTTATTGTACTTTTGGAAGTAGAATATGTCTAAGAGCCTATTGATTGGAGAGAATTGCTCGTCGTTCAGTACATGCGTTGCAATTATGGTGCCTAAAACGAGTCTTCGACTCGTTTGTTTGATGTCCTAATCGACCCATGCATAGAAAAAGGTCACCAAGTGGCAAAAAATTGACGTCGGAAAAACTGGACCTTCATGCTGTCGGATTTATTGATTCCGGTGGTTGGCCGCTGAAGTTCAGCCAGAAAAACTCAAGCAATCGTGAGTGCCGATGTCATCTCTGCGTCCCAACTCCTGGCTGTCGAAACTTCCGTGGAGTCTCGAGTTGAACAGCAGCCGTAGCAGAACGAGTGTCTGGTGTCATGCTATCGCCAGCCATGATCCTGGTTGTGTCGCAGCATAGGTTCTACGACGTTATCAAGGAGAGACTAAATGACGATTTTTTGAACGTGGGAAACAGGTGTTGAAGTCTCGTTTTAAGCACTGTGGCTGTAATTTAGGCAAACATTAAAAACTTCGGTATGGAGCCACTGTGAATTATAAATACGACTATTTACTTGTGCTGTGTCCGGTCAACATTATGAAACCCAACACTTCATATAATATTGCCAACTAGATAAAAGTCATGAACTTTAACTCTTTTGCTTTCAAGCTTCGATATTACAGTGAAATCATTTTCATAGGTTTATATCTGTTCTTAAACATGTTTGATATTGCAGTGATTCATGTTCACTGTACATTTATTAGCCATTTCGGCAAGGAATAGTTTAGAAACAAATGTTGGTGTTCTGGATTGATACTTATATTTTCTTAAAGTACTAGTGTTGCAAAAGATTAGATTGAGGTATTAAACTGTATTAAGGTGAACTCAAAATTTGTTCCATTAGAAACTGTTCCAGGCAAACCACAACAAGCAATGATATAAAGGCTCCTTTCCGAGAGTAGCTACACGTGGCTGCTCATTTGTTTTATAGTGTGCACAGGTAAGACAGAAGTCTAAGTTGTGGGCTGGTTCAAGTAGCTTTGCCAGCATCATATAATATGGATGACAAAGAGTATACATTAGGAGAACAAATAAAGCTATTAAACCTTTTTACGCAACGTTTGTTTATTAGTAAAAATCGGCTCAGTGGACTTGTTACATTTTAGCAGTAGAATGAACATGACAAAATAAGGAAGGTAAGGTTAATTTCAAATGCTTCAGAGAAGTCTCAGGCAGCTTCTATGGGGTTCTTACAGAGCAGCTGAGGTGGCACTGCCCCCTGGCAAAGGGATTTTCAAAGACATGAAACATCCTTCACGAATCTACTGTAGCCGCTAAGCGCACAAAAATAAATATTGGCGTTTCTAGGAAATCGTAATAAACAAACTTCTTCCATATAAAGGCCTAGCACGAACAACTTTGGTTTGAGGGTGAGCCTAGCTTCAGCAACAATGCTGAAACCTCTCATGCCAACGTCACTAACACATCTTGCGAATAGTCATTCAGTCGCTGGCATACTTAGGCATTTATGGAGCAAGAACAGATCGTCAATTAGTAGATTAGAAATATGGATGAAAATGGGATTTTCTCTCGGCATTCTTCACAATAGCTGAGTAAGCAACGCGGCTGTAAAGTACCTAGGTACAAGTAACTGGAAATCGGTATATAGGTAATTTTGTTGGACCTGACGTACTAATGTAAATACATTCACATCCCGGTATCCGTATCTGTATTTTATGTAAATTTTTCAGTAACTTGTAAATAAGTGAAGTTACTTTTTACGAGTACCTTTTGATTCACTTCATCAAAATGGTTAAAACTATAAATCTTAAAGTATTAACACACTACCATGTGCCGTGATTAACGTTGAGTTGGATACGACCTGGGAGGCACTGACTTGATCGAACGACGTTTTCAGCAAACGAAGCCCCGCTCGTGATGTTTTATTGAACGACACTTTAGCAAATGGCAGTGATCATTTGAGCCAGCGGTGGTCTAGCGATGCCGTTATAGTGACACCAATTTATCAATTCGCTTCGGAACTCTGTTTAGGTGAAAATAGCAACTTGCATCCTTCACCCCAAAGTGAAACCAAATTTATTGCGTGTTAGAAGCTCCTCTGACAGCTATACAAGGAAGGAGATGACCTGATAGTTGTGGGCAGTTTCGGTTAAAACCCCTGTATCTGGGAATAGTGGTATTTCATAAAATGCGGCGGTAGAGCGCGCTTTTAGAGTAGGAGAAACAATTGCTACTAAACTGCGATCGAACTTGTCAGATAAAAACTTGGAGGAGTTTCTGATTGCAAAGTCAAATAGAGCACTTAAGTGAAAAAATAGAACGTGTCCTGGAATGCTCATGTGATTGCGTTTTTTTATCACATTGAAACCAATAAAGCACCTTTATTGAACTCGTTCATGTGTGCATCCTTAGAATAAAAAGCTTTACTTCCAGTATTTTGTGACAAATTTGGGGAAATAAATAAAGTATATTTGAAGTAGCCGTACCTGTACCTAGGTACAATTTGAGCAAGTACCTAGGTATCTGTTCTTATGAACAACTACGGCTCTCTCTTAGGTACATTTTTAAGTAACCTTTATAATCCTGGTGACCACCATCTGTTGGAGTGAGTTTCTGGATCTCAACTGCCAATCTGGGACCTAGAAGTGACGAACGATATTGGAAAATTAGAGTGTTCGTCACTTGTACACTTGCTTTTGTTTCACATAGTCTGCTGAACAAACAAAACAAAAATGCAGTGTCCCCGAAACATTTAGAAGGTTTTGTTTTACCACAAAAATAAAGTACGCATTGCCAAAGGCTCATTATCCGCCCTAAAATAGCGCTTGATGTCCGAACCACATGCCAAAATTTCAGCCCGAACCGATATCTTATTCAAAAGTTAAACGTGGTTTTATAAAAATTTCAATGGGAAAATGACGCCAGACAAAGCCTTCGAATGCATGGAGCTCTGTGGCACCGCAAACCGAAAACGGGCGAAAATGGGCCGCATTTCCTTTTGAAAGTTTCAGAAGATCACTAATAACTTTTGAATAAGATATCGCTCTGAGCTGAAACGTTGACATCTGCTTTGGACCTCTAGCACTAACTTTTAGCGGAGAATGAGCTTTCGGCAATGCGTAGTTTATTTTTGCAATATTAAAAACACTGTAGATAATTTTCGTAGAAACCTTGTACAGAAATGTTAGTCATTGTTTACTACAGGACCAATTCCTTGGGGCGCTCATTGGCTAAGCTTGTGCTAGGCATGGACAGTGCGCAATCTCCAAATGTTTAGCTCGATATGGCTGGTTCGAAGATACACTCCGTGACACATTTTGCAAAAAGACGGCATCGGTAATTCTTTGACAGTTCACTCGCACTGGGTAATATGAAACGCCAATTTGTACTGTCTGAGTTGTTTCACTGTAATACACGTAACGCCATTCAAATTTCATTCTTGCAACAAAATTTAAAAAAACGGGATAATTATATTAATAATATAATATTAATTTGCAATAAAAAATGTGAACCTGGGTGGCGTGCAAGCCTGCGCAGAAAGGTTGGAACCCGTACGTGAGTTCGACTGCCAGCCCTCCTCACCTTACCACAAAAACGATCATGCTTTTGCTATTCCCGTGATTACAACCGTGGATTGCAACCACTATACATCATACGACGTTTAAAGGGACACTCAAGTGGTTTTTGAGTTCGTGTTTTGATGATGACAGCTGAATTTAGATGCCCCAAGTATCCCTAAAAACCAAATAGTATAGTCATACGGTGATTATTTCTTTAATAAAATGTAATTGAAGGCCGCCAAACCTCGGATCCATCCGAAAACGAAACCACTCTCATTGGTCCTCGCACGCTTATCAAAAGTATCTCGGGCCAATGGCGTTGGACGACGTTCCGTCGCGCAGTGATCCGGAGGTAGCCGCATCGGCCGAACCTCTTTGTCATTCGAGCTTCGATCATGGCGGCGTTCTCTACGCTCGAGGACCTGATGCCGTTGGAGGTTGAAATTCTTCGGCGGACAGCCGACCTGGGGATGATTTCCTATGACGCCACTCCGACGTGCGATGTGGACGATAGCAGCGCTTCGGAGTCCTGTTCGGGTTCCGAGGACGATGAAACGCAGACCTTTTCGGGCGTTCTTCGATTTGCGGTTGGGGCAGGTCGTAACCAAACCAACGTTTGACATCGCAGCGTTACCTCTGTTACGTGATGTCAAACGATGTCGCCACGTTGACTTTCGCCTCGGGAGGACGGGGGAAGGCTGGTTCAGACATGTGCAACGAGCGCGTACCTACGACTCCGTCCGTTGCAACCGGAGCGACCGGAACGACAGCTCTGCGCCGCGCGTACACACCTGCAATTACTACAAGCACAGCGGGTCGCCGTCAGCTGTTTCAGCGGCCCCTCTAAAAAGGGGACGCACTGCTACTCAATGCCGTAACAGAATAGAGACAGACAGTTTTCTATAGCCTAAAGCTTTATTATTGATTTTTCTTGATAGGCTTGCAGGGTACAGTGGATGAAAAAAAGAAAATAAAAAGATGCCGTACGCCGTCTTGGACGATCACGACTCTATACACGACATTGCAATAGTACAAATATCGCCACACGCATTTTCTACGATTATAAAAGACAATGTAATCTTAGCAGCGATATAGCAACGTAGAAATATGATTTCGTGATCAGATAGACGTTGCAATCGTTCAGGATTGCTAACACTAATAACTTTTCTCCGGTGATGAAAACGCGTGAAACTTCGCGTCCTTTATACGGTACGCGCCAGTAATACCTTGAACTTGAGCACACGCATGAAATGCGCCAAATAAGAAATCCGGGCGATGTTCGAGGACACAAATGCTTAGAAAGCACCACTGTAGTCGAAGTAAACAAACACGACGGCACGGGCGTTTCTGCTGTCTTGAGAGTGCCGCCACGGCATCGCCGCACGAGTAGGTGGGTCTTCCCTTCTAGTACGTGCTGGGTTATCATAACGACACACGACGAAAATTCACAGTCAAGGATAGCGCTTTTACGCGGAACGATGAGCTTTCACCACGCCGTCCACGTCGATGATCAACACCGACGCCATGTGCGCGCAGATACGTGCGCTTCCGCGCATCCCGGGGGAACGGGAAATTCACCCCCGCGGAGGAAGGCAAGGAGAAAACGTAGTCCCTTGTTTGTGAAACGATAATTGCAGTATCGCGTATTCTACACTAGAACTATTTTACGTCTTGTGAAATTATCATGCACAACATATTTAAATAAACTGAAAATTGTTTCTTTAGCGAAACTTTACAAAGGCCGCCAAAATTTTCAAACATACGATAATTTCATTGGTCCTCGCAAGTACAGGAAAGAGTCCGCACGTATTTTATTCCTGCGTGATTAATAGGCGGTTCTGCCTTTTAAAACTGAAGATACTCATTCACTGACACTTCCTTAACGCCATCGCACCAAAAAGTAGCTTCCCCAAAAACCGCTTGAGTGCCCCTTTAACTATACTGCGCCTTACCTAAGTGAAAACGGAGCGAAAATTACAAACGCGAGGTTGTGAATAGTGCTTGCACTGCATTAACGCACAAACACGTCAACAACGATCAAAGCTCGGGACACGCACATGTAGATTAACTTCGGTCGTATTTAAAATGAAATGGAGTATAGTTTAACCAACTTCCGCGCAGGTTCGAGTCAAAATGGAGAGTATTCTTTAATATAACATGCGAACATGGGGCTTGTAGAATTGCACAAACGCTATCTTCTCAGCTGTTTTCGAAGTAAGAGCCAATCGACTCCGCGAGGCAAGAGTTACAAGGATCTGCTAGAAGTCAAAATGCGTTGTGGTTTTAAACTAAGCACACAATAAAAGGCAGCTTAGATGCAGAATCAGGCAACGGTCTTGTAGCGACCGGCGCAACCGGCGTTTCAATCGCTAGGCTGGGCAAGCGCATTCTTTTTAATGCTCTTCTTTGTCTTTATCTTGAAATCTTCGAAATTCCTCCAGCAGACGACCGAGGAATCGTATGGCGCACAAAGCTAGTTGATCTTGTGAATTCTGCAAGTTTTAACGGGGCTAAAATAAACAAAATTTTCACAGTCGACGCTACGGCACGGCCGCCATTACCGAGGCCGGTGCTTGTTTACCCACAGCCTATCTCCCGGGATGAGCGAGAACGGAGCCTACTCGGAATCATCAACCTCCTCTCCAACCTTCGCGTCTCCTTTCCCATGCGGAAAACATAACAACATTAAGGCTCTGACCCACGCTGTGAAGGTGGTTGGACAGCCAAGCGGTGGTATCACCTGCAACGATTGTCCAATGCACTATAGAACCTTTCTATGACAAAGACGCCACCAGGTGGTACTTCATCAGTCTTTGACGTCCCAGAGAACTTTAGGTTTATAAAAATAATTACAAGGCCATTTAACACCGCTGCTTGAAATGTTGATGAAACGTCTAACCACCAATACCTCAGGCAAACACCAAAATAACGAAGAACTGTGAGATCTGTTAAAACCTTTTGAGTATTCTTTTAAACCAGCTTGCCTCCTCCAAGATGTACTAATATACAACCGAAGGCACTCGGTATTGAACTTTGTTTTCCGTGTAGCATTAATGCTTTCTAGCACTGGTGACATAATCAAGATCAACCGACTTACATGGAGGGTGTGACCGGAAGTAGCTTGGGAGGCGAGCGGCAGTTCAGTTTTGTAAAGAGGAAAAGGTTCTAACTAAATGATTTACGAAAGAAAAATAAATGCACTGCACAAAAACGTTTTATATATGAAAGACGTAGTACACTGCCGTTGCCGCGGCAGCTTATGCAACCGCAATTTTTATCGAGAAACGCATGCAGGAAGCGCTACGTGCTTGTCATCTATCACGTGGTCTTAACGCTTGTTTTGTTGTTTTCTTAATAAAACAAGGGTCAAATCCGTATGATAGCTGATAAGGCGCGCGCGAACGGTGCTAAGGCGACCGCGATTTTTTTCTGTTGACAATTTTGCTGAATATTCTGTCGACTACTGGTCTGTCGACGGACAGGGAAAAAAATGACCAACGAGTCATATAGAGCTTCGGTGTAAAATGAGCCCACTTGCGAGGCGTCTAACAACGTGAGAACGGCAGGGATGTCATTTAGTTCTCCTACCTTCAGCGCGAGTTTCCTACTTTCGACAGCGTTTCGGCATCTCGTATGAGCACCTTGAGCGCGCGCGTGCAGCCGGGCGTTCGAACCGGGCGTTCGAACGACACGCCTTGCCATTCTCATTCGGTCAGGGACTATACGGGGAGAAACAGAGGTTGATGAGGAAACGAGAACGTGGGGGCATCAGGACGCCGAGCTGTAGTTTGAACGATTAGCGCGTAGACGCACAGGCTTTGTCTCCACTATTATCATCAAATGCGTTTGAACGCGGAACGCCGTCATCTGGCGTTCGCGGCCGAACGGGTTAAACCAGTGCAGCGGACACAAAAGCAGCTATACTCCGTTTCAAACATAGCGTGCAACGCTGGGAAAGGTACGGAAGTAGTGCGCATGAAAACAAACACAAAAAATGTGTTACTCCGCGCGTTTCGTGGACGAGCGGTACGAGGCGCTGCTCTGGCGATCGCGACGTCTCGGTGGCGGTAATTCGAATCCACATGACGCGCACGTTTTTTTTGTTTTTTTTTAGACGTATTTTTGCGCGCATTGCAGAGGTGCATATTTCAATCCCTCTTTTCTTGCTTTCTATTTATAAGTCACCGAGAGGCCGCATTTCTACCATTGCTCTGCCGCTATGCAAGTGTTATTTTCCTCCAACACCGAGTTATATTGCTTTTTCGTGCAGCGTGGAATGAGGAATTGCATTGATAGCAGCCTTGTCCTAAAGTTTATAATAAGACGTTAATCAACAATAGTTGTGGCCTGTACAGTTTATTTTGAGATAGCTGTTTTAATTTTTGTCCACACCTTTCTTCCATCAGGTGCTTTATTACATACCGGAAACATATTTTCTCACACAAGTTACTGCTGCGAGGTCTGGGCAAATCTGATTCTCGTGTCTTTATCAGTGATTTCCCTACACACCCTCTGGGGGGGAGGGGGGAGTTGTACGCCCCCTTGTTTTTCTGAAGGCATCCCCTTAATTCGGAACGACTCCTCTATTCTCCATGCCCCCCCCCCCCCCTAATTTCAATTCCTGAGAAACCCCTGGTCTTGATGTTGTAAACATAATTGGAAAGCTAGCACAGTTTGTTAGAGATATGCTCCCATTTGAGGCTTCATTTTATAGCTCCCTTCGCATCATTGTAGAAAAGAATGTAAACAACCTATAAAGAAAAAATCACGGTAAAACACTTTACCCCTAGATCACTGTCATTCTCATGCTGGGATAATAAAATGTTTGGATTCGAGTTATATACTATTTTACATAAGTCAAATGCAGCACAAGTAAACTGGTGCACAACACCACAGAGTCAGATCTTTCTCTGGGTGATATTTAAAGGATAGAAGATGGGTATTTCCTTCAGTGTCTCCCATACGTTATTGGCAGGCGCAGGTTTAGTGTTACGACTGCAGTACTCGTCCGCAGCTGATTACAAGGTGTTTAACGGGGCGAAACAAATACTGTAGAAGGACGATACAAATGCTTGTCATTGGAGGCTTTCTCGGCTATCTGCTTCAAATGCAAGTCTTCCTGCCAGTGATAGCGAGCGAAAAATGGCAACCGACGTGGGGATTCCTTGCACACATGCAGTGATGACACTCAACTCCTTTTGCACTCGTGATTTTTTTTTTAAAGAGACACAGGAGTTTGAAGCCATCGAGAGACGCCCGATTTGCACAGATTGTTGTGGCCCTCACAAGGGCCGTTGGATAGACGAAAACACTGGCAGAGTGCCCGCCCGTTACTCAAGTTCCTCGATGCCGCTCAGGTCTTGGCTAGATTCATCGGAGGAGCTACTCGTGTTTCCAACAGTGAATACCACTGGCTCAATTTCACTGTCGACAATGATGTCCCGTTCCCACGCTTCATCTTCAACACGCTCAACGTGGGCACAACAATTTCGCCAGTCCTCTTGGGTCACAGATGCCAGTGCTTCTGGTAGGAGCCGCTCGACCTCTTGGAGCGCAAAAAGCTTGTTTTTGCTCACCACGTAGCCTTTCACCTTGCTCCATACCAGCTCAATGGGGTTGAATTCACAGTGGTACGGAGGCAGTCGCAGGACTTCGTGGCTGTGGGCAGCTGCCAAGGTGTCGATCCGGTACACAGTGCCGGGTGTGTTGACCTTCTTGGAAAGCTCCAGGAGTTCAGCCCTCACCATGTCACCAGACCATGAAATTCCTTTCTTTGTGAGCCATGCCTGGATGTCGGCTTTCCGAGTCGACGACGTGGGTGCTTTTTCTAGAGCAACAGTGTGGTATGGAGCATTGTCCATCACTATGATGCTTCTGGGAGGGATCTTGGGTAGGAGCTGGCTGGAGAACCACACTTCAAAGTAGGTGCCATCCATCTCAGAGTGGTAGTCCGCAGTGTTGCCTTTCTTAGCCCTGAAGAAGTCGGCAGCACCTTCAACGAAGCCTGTTTCGCTGCTCCCAGCATGGACAAGAATCAGACGGCCTCCTTTACCAGACGGCGCTGCCAGACCTGTCGTCAAGCCCTTCAGGAACGCGTCCTGCGAGGACTGCACAGTCTTGTCTTGCCAGACGAATTGCTTGGTGTGTCCGGCGTTCACCCAGGTTTCATCAAGGTAGACGATAGACCTGCACGAAAACACCTTATATTGTTATTTCAAATTCTGTGTTAATTCCAATATCACAATAATGTAACAATAATGTAGAGCATTTACTGGGTCAGGCTTAATTTTGCACACTTAGTTAACTATGGAAAAGTAAAATGAAGTTATGCGCTAAGCTTTTCTTAAAATCTATGTATCTCAATTAGGGCAATCCGTGGGGTGAGCAAGTTGTTCCGAAATAGCTCAAGGACGACATTTGACAATTCTGAAATTACGGACAAAGTGGAAAACTGTAAACGACCCAATTTTCGCGAGGACCTGAATTTCGCGGACCGCCTACAATTCGCGAAAAATAGGTCCCGCGAACCAATTTCAGTAAAATGTAGACATATCGAAATCTAACATTGAGATCCCACCGGGTCGCGAAAATTAGAACCCGCGAAATATTCAAAAATTTCAGCTTTGACCTAAATTGCGAAATATTGAGCCCGTACGAAAAATAAGTCGTTTACAGTATGTGCGACACGAAGACGGCATACATGTTCCACATTAGTAAATTCATATAGCACGATCCGTACCTGCCCTGTCTTCGGAATTCTTTGGTGGCTCGCAGATACCTTCGACGCCAGGCAATGATGTCGCTGCGCTCGATAAGCGCCAGTCTCCGTTTGCTCTTCTCAAAAGTGAAGCCGATATCTTTGAGCAACCTCCACAAAGTCGTCTTCGACAGGTCGGGCAGCTCGTCGTCTTCGTTGACAGCCTCGAGTATGCTCTCAAGAGTAGGAATCTCCCTCTCAGAGTACTTCCGATGCACCTTCAGGCGAATGGCGTTGAGTGTGAACTCGTCATGCTTTACGGTCCGCGAGCTCGAAACCTTCACGTTGCGAGGTCTTCGATTCGGGGGACGCCACCTTGCCAGATAGACACTTCGCCTTGTACTTCGCGACAGTACGAGCGCACGCTCCGGTGTCGTTACTGACCCTCTCCAGGATTTCACGAACCGACATCTCCGGGAATCGCGTTCTTGTACTCGCGTACACGTTGGCGATCACCTGCTTGCACTCTTTCGAGATCTTCGCACAACGAATCTTCGAAAATATCCGAGCATGAGAGGTACTTGAGCTTGCTGCGTTAGACGCCATCTTCTCAAAACCGGCGAGGCAGGGGCAGACGCTGGCAGCCGCACAACCCAAAACCCGAAGCGGCTGCCGCACGGACGAAAACGGAAAACAATTTAAAGTAGTTTACATTATATTTTCCTTTTTATTGAAAAAAATCTGTGTTCCGTCGAAATCATAAGGCCATTATCAGTTACTAGCTCCGAAGATGTACATTTTTCGACTTTTTTTGTTTTTTTGGAGGGGCCGCACTATTCTGTGGAGCGAACGTAGGCGCGGTCGGCAGTGCAAACCGGCGCGCTAGCTTTGACTGCGTTGCACGTTATGTATGAAACGGAGCATAGGCGTAGACTATGGGGAGGCAACGGGGCTCGTGCCCCCCCTGGTGAGATCCAGGGGGGGAGGGGCCGCAGACCCGGGCCTTGATTTTTTTTTTTTGCTCGTGTTTGTTGTTAGTTTGTTTTTGATAATTTGTATTTTGTCTTAAATGTATGATACTTCACCCATGTTTGTGCACCACACAATAGAACGCTAGGTTGTTTTTGGGCACTGGAAAATAAACTATAATTATTATTATTTCCGAGACGCTGTTTACGTGCCATGTAACGAGCTTCTAGTAGTAGGATGTAAACAAAATACCGCCCACGTTGCCTTTATTGACAAAATACGTGGGAAATGGAAGCCCAGCGTGCTTGCGTTAGCTTCAATCTCCAGTTCTGGCGAAAACATAACGCGCAGCACCCCTCCACCCCCCCCCCCGGGGGAACTTCTCAGCCCGCCCCCCCGGGAAAATGGAAAGTCTACGCCGCTGAAACGGAGTATAGCTGGCTATGATACTACCCAGTAATCAATCAAACCGGAGCTCCATGCTCTGACGTCCATGCGCGTTCGCATATATTTCTCTCCCTCACTTTCTGTCAGTATACCCGAATGAAAAATTCATCAATGTAACCCTGTTTGGCAGTCAATATTTCTAGTGGACCGCTGACTGTGCCTGACTGTACGTCAAGCATGCCCGATTGGCCAACAAGTTACTCTGACCGACAGTCAAACTTCAGTCAGACTCCACTTGTCGGCTTTCTGATGGTTTCCTGGTGGCAGTCTTCCGCCGCGAAATGCCGTCAAGATTTCTTGGTGGCGATTCTGATTGTACATCGATTGTCTCTGACTGTACGTCAAAAAGCTTTGACGGGCAGACAGACGTACAGTCAGAGGACGTAAAGTTCGTTCGAATACCACTATTCCGTCAAATCTATGAATACGAAAAATAATCTATGCACGAGAAAACGATTTCGGGACGTGAGCCCATGAAACCGCTGATGTTAGAGATATGACGAGCAGGGCACCCGACAACCACCCTGATCAGAAGCCCGCCGAAACGCCGAACACGCAACTTTCTATACTTTCGCTTCGCCCATAGAGGCTTCGCCGAGCTTCCATGAATGATCGCTCTCGAGTCGTTTTGTTTGCCCGCTTGCTCCAACCTGTCGATCCTGCCCGGGCTCTACAATGTCATATGTTTTAGTAGAATTTCTCCTCGACAAGACCCAGTCTGTCGTGAGTCCCGACTATGTAAGGAAATTTAGCGGTGTAGTTGAAGACGACAAGGTGTACCAGGTCTACTGGGACGGAGACGCGCGAACAAAAGGAAGGTTCTACGACGCGAAAGTACTCTACATGGCAAGTGAGTAGAACTGCAGAACGGCGATTGATGTACGAGTGCTTTGCATAACATGCTGAAGGCTTAACTGCATATGGAGCCGAAGCATTCTTTAGAGGCTGTGTCTACAGTGCCGTCCGACGGCACTCCACTCGCGCCTACAAGTGCCGTCCGAAAGTCAGACGGCGCGTGTATCACTGGGGAGCTCGTTAACCACACCCCAGTGTCTGGAGTACCGTCCGACGGCACTCTTGCAGAGCTTTCGAGTGCCGTCCGACGGTACTCTACTCACGCGTTCAAGTGCCGCCCGAAAGTCTTGTATAAAACGAGTTCTCAAAACAAGTTTATCGAAGCTGCAGTGTAGCGTAGTGGTAAGACGTCTGCCTCATGAGCAAGCGGTCCGGGTTCACTCCCCCGTGCGGGGTTGCTTTTTTTTTAAATCTTTTGAGCATTTCGTTTTGTCGACGCATTTGGCGATATTTACATTTCTTTTTACGATTAACATTGAGAAAACCGAAAGTTGTCGACGAAATTTCGCTGAACAAAATGGTCAGACGTCATCTGATGGACGATCAAGGCACGTTCCACCAGGGCTGCTGACTGGCAGTCAGTGTCCCAAATTACGTACCTTGATGGAATTTTCAGTAGAGTAGGAATGTCACAGGCTAACAAACACGACTATAAAAGAACCTTGACATTCATCTAGAGACACTATTATTTTGAGTAAGTTGAGAGCCTTCGTACAGTATCGTTTGTACGGTACTTTTGCCCACTATCAAGTGCTTTTCGCATTGTGCAACACATCTCAGTTTGTATTTTAAGTTAGCAGACCAGTTTCAACTTCAAACCCACTTGTAAAAGATGCAGGACGTCTCGTCGCACCGCGTGAGGTGTTGCAGAATATCCGTCATGGTGGTAGTGTTCACGTGATCGAAGAAGGACCCGGACCCACTGGAGTTGCTCGCAGTTCCAGCAGTGTGATTATCTTTCTTTTGCACCTCATCAGCAACATATCTGCAAGAATATTATAATTGTGAAGCAATGAATGTCCACGATCTTGTACCTTTCTTTCGCCTCACAGTAGTCATACTTAAGGCCACTTCACAGGCTTGCATTTGACGACGACCGAATGCGACAAGACGTATTGTTATGCCTCTGCGGTCGTTAAGCAGACAAGCGCGTGAAAACCAGACTTTTAGTCACCAACTGGCGAAGAACGGCAGGGGGGATTTTTAATTGTCCCGCCTCCAGCGCGCCTTCGAGAATGCTTCGTCGTCTCATGAGCCTCATGTGTGCACGCGCGACGAAACCACGACCTAAGGCAGCATGCGCGTGCTGGTGGCCGGGCGCTAAAAAAATACGTCCTCTAGCTGTCACTACACACATTGACTGTAATAAAAAATCTTTAAAGTGAAGGTCGTTGAAGACATTGATCGCGCGTATCCTTCTTTAGTAATAATTTCTCTTTGATATTCAGCGTTATCTGGTGGCACCAGTAGCAGTTTAACGTTTGCCCAACTAATGTCCCAGATGAACATATGGTGTTCATCGGACATTGTAACTTTCTCAGTTACACTGAAGAGGAGAGTATGTTCTTGACAGCGTAGTTCATTGTCAATCTATTTGATTTTTTTTATTCAACTGGACAGTACTCAGGACGAAGCGACAACAAGCATCAAACTTTAACAAACATCTGTTTTGTGAAAAGGAATGAATGAGACCAGAGAAAGGAATAAACACTTTCGCTGCTCTTGTATTCAATTCATGCGCATCATTCTACTAAGGACCTACGTCTTGCATGTCAAAGCCTTGAATAACCTGCTTGTGCGTATCCTCGATTTCTTTCATTAGTCACCAGAAGGCAACCAGTATAAATTGTTTCGCAATTTGTCCTGGCTCAGCCGACGCCACAAAGCAATCAAACCTATCAAGCAGCGTCAAGAGCACGATTTCATTGAGTTTGTCCTTCTTCTCTACGTGCTCTATAATCAGTGCTCAACCATTCAAGTTCGGCGACTACTAGGCGACTTGCGCATTTAGTATGTGTTGGTGTTTGTGTGGATAGTTCGAATAAGCACTGACCAATGATGAAAAGGCACAGATGATATAACCTAAGGCGGTTTTTATTGATGAAGGAAAAAAATAAAACACGAAGATGTTGACACCCCATAGTCTGCTAGTCGGCTACTCCGTGGAAAAAAAAAGCACACAGATAAAAACCCAAAAGAGAAAAATCATTGAATGTTTATACCATATCAATAAATAAACTCACATTTACACACACACATACACACAAACACACGCTAGTTTATATGCCGTCAAGGTTGCGTAGGAAGTGGTGTCTAGGTCCAGTGGGTCAAATCTTGAGAAGCAGGCCTGTGTCTTCAAGAAAAATTAACAACACATTTTTTGCTGTCTGACAGTCTTTGGTTGTTTTCCATGGGCCAAGATTGTCGTTAATAGCGAACACGGACGCTTCGAGATTTCCTGTAGAGCGTAACAATGTTTCGCGCTCTTTTATGTAGGTTGTACAGGTTGTACGCTTTCTGGTTCTTGACGAGCTGGCACAACGGAGAGGCTTCCTTGCCAATTAGATGGAGGTATAACACTGTGAACGCCACCTTCAAGGCAACCGTTGTAAAACTGTTTCATGTGATTGTAGCAGATCATCAGGTACGCGAGAGTTGAGTAGAGGATATATAACAGGAAGGTACTTATAATGATGTGCTGTATTTCCCCAGAGTGACGTTGTAATTTCTCGACCGACATTTCTGACTGAACGTGCTCCGCCAGCCCTTGAAAATGGTATCTCAACATTTTTTGAGTTGGGCTCGGTGTTTTTTGGAAGAGCATCGGCAGTCTCATTGCCCAACATACCACAATGGCTAGGCTACTAGAGAATTACGCTATGACCCTGAGTATTTGCCTTTTGATGTATAGTGACGTTCTGTTGAACTACTAGTGGCGCACAGTGACTTCTGTTGCCTAGTGACAATAGAGCTTGTAGTGCAGCCTTTGAATCGGTACATAAAGGAGGCCGCTAGGGGCGCGCTGAGTCGTCGCATACACGGACATCGGCTCCGCAATTAGTGACGTCCTAGCGTTAATTAGCGATCGATAGGGTCCAACCGAAATCACCATCGGCTCCAGGAAGACACCCGCTACCTGGAGAGCAGGGGACAAGCCGGAGGACCCGGAAATTCGGCGGTGAGCCGTTTTTTCTCAGCGAGGCGGCGGGAGCTGCGCTAAGCCTACTTCGGCTGCCACGCCGGCGGCCGTGGTAGCGGCACTTCCGACCGTCCCCCCGACTCCAGAGGACCATCATGGAGGTCGTCGAAGTGGAGGGTGAGCCGATCTTACCCGAAGAGTGCACGAGAGACCATGGGTGGTATGAATATCACCGCAAGACCAAGAACACGGATTTTGCGGGTAGGGGATCGCAAGGCGGTGATGTCAGCCGCGCCGCAGGCGCGAAGCACTTTCGAGAAGGAAGAAAGGCGCCGCGGCAGCCGCGACGCAAGGGGCCTAAGGAGCCGGAACTTCCGCGGGACGACATTAAAATCATCATGAGGCCGAGGAACGGGCTGGACCTCCGCAAATGCAGCCCGGCCGAAATCCTGAATGGGGTGCGGAGAGGCGCCGGGATGGAGGCGTCCCAGACTGAAGACGACGTACTGCGCATCAATGAGGTGCGTAACGTATTCCTGATTAGCACCCCGGATATGGGCCGTGCCGGCAAGTACAGGACGGTCCAGAGGATCCAGCTACGCGACCGAATCCACGAGATCAGCACTTACGTGGCCCCTCCAGAGGCGAGTGCCAAGGGGGTGATCCACAACGTCCCCCGCGAAGCCACGGAACAAGACATCCTGGAAAGCCTCATTCAGCGTCGAAACCCGTCAATTCTCAGCGCCAGGCGATTGGGTACCACCAACAGCGTACTCATCATCTTCGAGGACGAGAAGGTCCCATACCATGTCTATTACCAAGGAGCGGAGTACAGGTGCTATCTGCACAAGAAAAAACACGAGGTCTGCGGGAACTGCGGATCCTTCGGACACCGGGCGGACGTATGCCCCGGGTTGTGCACGCTGGCGACCACCTCGTCGAAGCAGCGGAGCAAGTCCTACGCCTTCGCTGTGGAAGCCACACACTGTGGGCTTCGCCAAGCGTGTGCACAGGCCTCCGAGTTTCGTCAGACAGTGGCAGTAGGTTGTTTAAACTGTTCGTCCACATTTTATGGTCCGAAGGCGGAAAACACAGCTGCCGCTGCCGTTGCCTGTTCTTGTACGGTTGTCCCCGATTCCTCCACCATGTAGCGCAAATGCTAGCTAACATTAAAAGTGCGGAGCGCTCTCAGTCTTGTCAAACCAGCAAGCGATTTAGCATCAGGTTTAATGATAAGGCATTTTTTGTGTAATATACCCTCTCATGATTCCATCAAGCAATATTGGCGGTCTCCATTTTTCGGGCAGGAAGCCTGTAATTACATCAGAGTCCTTGCCAAACACTGACGCTGGCATTCGTTCTCAATACAGTAGAGTTCACGCCAAATACTTGCACAGCCTTTGTGTCCAATACATGCCCAGAGTGGGTGCCCCAACAAAATGGCGCTCTTCAGTGTGGTGCTGCAGCTACTCATACTCCGTTCACCTCTAAGCTGAGACTGCAGTGGAAGCTACGTCCTCATTACACCAGTCATACGCCTCTCTTTCGCCGCGTCATCACGCTCCCGGCCATATCCACGCGTGGAGAGCCGGGTCAGATGTTAAGAGGAGGCAGCAGATTGGTCTGGAACGCACGTAGCTCCCACTGTAGTGTCAGATTGAGATGAACGGAGTATAGATAACGCACACTTTTGAAAGGGTTTTTTCAAGGGTGGCTGACAAGCTGTCGGCGGCTGTAATACAAATGGCAGAAGCGCATACCTGCAATGTTCACTTGTCTCCTATCATTTTTATATAGCATTTGTTCTTCTCGTAGGCAACACTGGATCCCACCGCTGCCACCATGTCATGGTCAAGACAGGTTACTGACAACTGGTTTATTGCATAGGTCTTGTGGGCTCTCGGGCTGGTGGCATCGATTACATGGTGAGCCCTGTCTGCCAATCCTCTTTCGCGTGTTTTGCTGGTGCTTGCCACTGGCTACTGCACTCAGCGGTGTGCTCTAGATGCTGCTCACAGCAGCGCTCTAAATTACTATAGAAAAAAAGAAAGAAACAGCATGACAAATTTGCAACAATGTAGCAAACAAAGATGTTTAGACTGCAACTTGACACGAAAAAAACGTTTTCAACATTTGGACATTGCAATGCAAATACAATATTCGAAATTCACTTTCTAAACGAAAAAACATGCTCACCAAAGATTGAGGATACATTTCCACCACCTGGCCATGGTCTGACGAGCAGCTGCAATCTCATGTCAGCTTGAAATTACAATAGGTGCAATTCCAGTCTCTCACACTAGCACCAACCCATGAAATATCGACATGTTACTTTTGCTATGATCACCATCGAAAATACCATCAGTTCATGCTGCACTATGCCCAAACGTTTGAAGTGATAACATGCAACTATACCTATGTCTCTTTTCGATGCACCTGGAACAATAAATTACTAAACCGGAAAAAACAAAAACAATCAAGTTTTGTTGTCAATTAACCATCTGAACCTGCGAGTGATAATGAAATAAAACTACAAGCATATACAGATTCATTAAAATATATGTTTAATATCTATCTTGAATGAAGTGCTACATTTTTATTGTAAATGTCCCATTCTTGGAAGCACACCGAACGTAGTCGCTGAAAATGAGACAGAGGCATCTTGGGACATTTAAATGCCGAGCCACCTCACAACAGCCATGCCTAGCCTGGTACTAGCATGCCAATTGACTTGATCTCCAAATACTTTACAGTCAAAAGACATTCGTCTCCCTACATTTATGCCAGCGCACCCGCAGTTTGGCTCTGTACGTACGCCGCTGCTCCTGGCGGTGCAGTCACGCCTGTCACTGAAAAATACATGAGAATCGCAGCTTCCCGCTGCTAGACTTAATCATGCCGCACCTATGGAGAGGACTGTACATGGAACACGCAACAAAGGCCAAGCTATTGAGACAGCCGTCTCGATGTGCTTCAGATGTCCGCAACCATAAATGGCAACAGTCATCTATTGTTGCCATGCAGATCGCCCCAATAGACGGATCGCACTACTGGTACGCCTGTCACTGCACAGGAGCGGGAGTTAGACAACTCTATCTGGCAGCACAAGGATATCATGTTGCCGGCGAACCTGCTCTGTCGCGGCTTCGCAGCAACAGCGGTCGGGCAACGTGGTGCTGCCGCCCGGCAGCCTGTGTTGGACGATTTGATGTTTCACCACCTTGTCGAACCGCGCATGACGGTGAGGAAAACACGGGGGCTACTTTCCGCCATCTTGATTGTTTACCTTGATCTCTGTGCGCGGCACGGCGGCGCTGGAAATGTGACTCTACAAAGTGTATTTGATTTCAGATAAAAAGGACAGACAAGCAAATCGGTGTGGCAATGGCTGCTGCTGCCGGTTGGAACCGCGCGTGCCCTCTTTTATTAGCACGTGGAGCCAGCTCCCCCGTGCTGGTCGGTCGTGCTAGGCCAATGGCCGATACACCTTCCTTTCTTTAAAAAAAAAATTCAATAAAACCTTGATACATATATACATTACACACACACACACACAAAAAAAAAAACTATCCCTCTTGCTCAAAGTTCTCGTCATAGGTTAGACGATGCGGAGGACACACTCGTCGGGATGATCTTCGGGGCGGAGGCAACGACGGTGGGGTTTCCGGATGCTGACTGATGGTGCTACCAAGACCGCTGCCTGGAGGAGCCATCTGTGGGGGCTCAGTTTCGTCTGCAGTGTCGTACCCGTCAGAGCCACTTTCATCTGAAAAACAGGCCTCTTGTTGAATTTTTAAAAGATGTTGACGATTCCGGCGCATTTCTCGTCCCCTTTCCGTGTAAACTCGGTAGGATCTTGGTCCTTCACTGCCTACCACCCGCGCTTTCGTGTCCCATAATTTGGGGCCTCTGACGTTAACACAATCTCCATCTTCCAGTGGGGGTAGTCGGTGTCCCTTATGCAAGTTCTGAGCATGCTTGCGCACGGTGCGAGCGGGCCGGGTTGTGAAGTCGGGAAGAAGAGTACGCGGCCTGCGCCCCATTAGTAGCTCTGCAGGCGCTTCTCCACACTCGAGTGGTGTCGCTCTGTAGTTAAGTAAACCTAGCCAAAAATCTTCGCCGGAATGTTGACATTTCTTTAGAAGCCTCTTTACCACTTGAACACCTTTCTCGGCGAGACCGTTGGACCTGGGAAAGTGAGGACTAGAGGTCACGTGCACGAAGTCAAAACGCGCAGCAAAATTTGTGAACTCGCGTGCAGTGAATTGTGGTCCCCCATCTGTGCAGACTTCCATAGGTATTCCGTGTCTTGAAAAAATGCTTGACAGAACGTCAATTACTGTTTTAGACGTCGTGTCCGGCAGCTCAGCGACTTCGGGAAAATTGGAGTAGGAATCGTAGACGACTAGATAAGTCTTACCTGCGTACTGACACAGGTCTGCTCCAACTCTCGCCCATGGCTGCCTAGGTGTTTCTCGCATCATCAGTGGTTCATCTGGGTGTTGATACGCAAAATATTTACAGGTGGAACACTTGCTTATCCACGTAACAATGTCAGCTGTCATTCCTGGCCAAAACATCAATTGCCGTGCACGAGATTTGCATTTCCCTATTCCTAGATGTCCGCTATGTACACGGTGTAGCATCTCGCGTCTTAGACTTTGTGGTACAATAACTTTAGTGCCCTTCAGCAGTATGCCATCAATCACTGAAAGTTCCGATAGGAATGGCTTAAACTTGCCTTGCAGTGGTGCTTTATTCATAAGGGCGTTGATGACGTCTTGCAGCTCACCATCTTGTGCCGTTTCCTTGATGAGTCGTGTCCGGGTCTTGTCGCTGACAAGGGTGGATAGTACAGCTGCTGCGTGAACCTCGACATCGTCTGTAGTTGAATTTGTGCTTCTTGTGTTTAGCCGGGACAGCGCATCTGCCAGTACAAGTTGCTTGCCGGGGACAAACTGTAATGTAAAATCGTATCGCATCAGTCGTAAAAAAATCGCTGAAGTCGTGGTGGCATGTCTCCAATAGCTTTTTTTGCTATTGCTAGTAACGGACGATGGTCCGTTTCGATGGTGATGGACTGACCGTACACAAACTGGTGGAACTTTTCGCATCCATAGACTATGCCCAGATTTTCTTTTTCAATTTGTGAATATCTGCTTTCACTGTCTGTCAGTACACGTGATGCATATCCTACTGGGCGCCATTCTTTCCCGTGCTGCTGGAACAAGGCAGCCCCTAGTGCTACTTTTGATGCGTCTGTTGACAGTTTAATGGGCTTGGAGGGGTCAAAAATAGCCAATACTGGAGCTTCTGTCAGCATTCGCTTTAATGCACACCACTCACTTGTATGGGCACTGCTCCATTCGAAGACTGAGTCTTCTTTGATCAAGGCTCTAAGCAGAGTTGTTCTATCAGATAAATTAGGAAGAAACTTTCCGAAGTAATTAACTGCTCCCAAAAGGCGTTGAACCTCCTTCTTGTTCTGGGGAAGTGGGAGGTCCTGAAGGCACTGTATGAGTTCAGGGTCTGGTGTGATTCCCCTCCAGCTTATGTCGTCGCCAAGGTAGCGTATCGCTTGAACACCAAATTGGCATTTCTCAGCGTTGAGCGTTATTCCGCCTGATTTTGCAGCTCTCAGTGCTGCTCTTAGTCGGAAGTCATGTTCTTCGCGTGAAGAGCCCCAAACAAGAACATCGTCAATATAAACTCTGACACCCGGAAGATTGTCAAATATTTGGCTCATGGCTTTTTGAAAAACCTCGGGTGCTAGGCAGTGAAGGACCAAGATCCTACCGAGTTTACACGGAAAGGGGACGAGAAATGTCTAGTGCGTTCGAAAGGCCAGAAATTACCACGTGATTTAGAAAACGTGATATCGGGAATATTTGTCACTCTTTATTTTATCAGAATGTTCTTCATTCGCTGACAAAGCGATAGCCCAAACCGAGGAAAGTGTGATCGCTGATATATGTTAGGGATTTGCGCCACCGCATGAAGTGTTTCGGTTCGGATCTTTCTTTTATGCAATTTCCATTTCTACTGTAAGTTGAGTTAGCACCCACAGTACCCAAAAGCATCTTTTGTAGCGTGGTGTTGAGTTGAATAGACAGTACTTGAAAACTGCGACACCGACACAATCGACCTTCATAACATTTGGTGGCCTAAATATTTTTCAACGCTGTCTATTTGCCTGCCACCAGCTATGTGATCGCTTCATTCCCCAAAAGGTCCTGGGTATTTTTAATACAAATCAGGTGTCCGATAGGAGCTGTTTCCAAGTTCCAAGCATCAACAATCATTATCAGGGTGGTTGTTTTAATGCTTCGATTTTTTAATCTTCTCTTTCTTGGATTAATTTTATCAAAATTCGTCAGCAGGTGAGTAGGCATGTCATTTTATTTCACTAGCTGTAATGTGAGCTGGTCACTAGGCACTTCTAATTTCAAAACCAGACTGAACATTCACGACCGTAGCGTTGACCATTTCGACAATCGCTTTACGTAATCATTATGCAGTAAAAACATTCATCAAATTATTTTAGCTGCACGGCAGCCTTAAAATGTGTTGAATAATATTTTTCAAGCCTTTATTTGTGTAAGATGTTATTGATAGATAACTAGCTCTGCCATAAAAACTATGTGTGTTGCCGTGTTGCCAGCACGAAATTCACTCAGCGAATTATCAGGGCAACACACGTTGTCCAACACTAGTTGCTGTTGTTTTTGTTGTCGAAAACTATCATACCGAGGCAACATTTTCCTTTTCGTCCATGTTGTGCGGCTAGTTGCCGGGATGTGACAGGTTTGTTGGACAACACGGGGAGCGAGCAGCAAGTTGCTTGACAGTTCGACAATGCGTTAGGTTGCTGTTGCCACCGTGTTGCCTCAGTGCGGCATGGCCTTAAGCGTTCAACACATGCTGACGCTGCCATAACTTTAGTTCACAAGAGGCAAGCGGCAGTGCACGAGACGGCTCGTGTCGCCTTCGTCACGCGCAAAGCTCGAGTACGGTTCTCACATGCAGAATCGTTAAAGTTTATTTAATGCATTGCGGCAGTGGCGGCGTAACGAAACTAGCTGGTGAGATCAGTCTATTCAGAAGGAAAAACCCTGACGCTGCTGCGCAACCAGTTGTTGAAACCACGCAAAGCCTATTCCTGCCAAGGCCATTAGATGTTAATGGAGTGAGATATTTTCATAGTAAAGTATTCGGCATCACCTCGTCACGGCCTGGTGGTTTTCAAAACCCGTGGGCTATATAATTCCTCTTCACTTTCAAAGGATTCTGATACATCTGGAAGATGAGAGGTTGAAACGAAAGAATGGAGAAGAAAGTCAGAAGAAAAGAGAGGTGAGGCAAAGCGACTGACCGAATTGTCCTGGTCGAGCCAACACAGGACACTTGTCTGTGCGGAGATCGGGCTAGGGTGGTCTGTTGCCTAACCCGGGGGCCCTTGAAGGAGAGCCTAGCCCGGGCTTGGCTCAACTGCCAAGACGCCAGTTTTATCGAGACACGGACACACCTAGCACAGCCAGGCATGCAAGGGGTCTGAGCTCACGCTGGGCTCAGGGCTCATAATGATTAGTGACACCACTCACCAAACACCCACAAGGGCACAACAAGTCTTCTCTGGCGACGCAGCCTTGTAAAAAGGCATTCAGTACATGAAGTAGATACTGATCGAGCCAAGCGAGAGAGATACACTTCAACTAAAAAAATGAAGGCACAGCTCAGACCAGACATATGTTGGACGCCCAAGCGCGGTTGTCTGTCACGTCCGATGTATTTTTACATGCTGCCAATTGAAATTATAGTCGCCATAAGATAAGTTCAAAGCTACAAAGCGAAAATGGGCCCAAATATATTAAGGTGAGACTAGAATTATGCTGCAGCTTTTTTTATCAAAATACCTAATATTGTTATTGTTGTCACTTGTCGATTCTCATTAGTGACACCTCTTTGCAGCTACAAATGGAATGTATACTTATGTGAAACCTATTACTACCATGCCTAAATCTGGGTCGCTCTTTCTGTGCAGCGTGCCTGCTAGCTGAAAATGAAATCAGGTGGTATCTTGATCTCAGAGAAAAGAATTCTCAGTGCTAGTGCAGCCTGGCAAAGCATTTTCTTGGAGGCTTCCTTAAAGAGACAAACTGAGTTACTTTGAAACAAACCAGCCAATGAATATATTGTGGGCAAACAGAATCCAAGATTCCACATTCCACTGTAACGAGTAGCCAAGTGAAATCACCCAATTAGCTGAATGCTCCAGGCGGTCGTAACCATGCCAGTTCCACGATAACCTCTACCAAAAACGTTTTTTGGTTGCATCAGTTCTACAAAAGTAGACAGGAAACACATGCTCAGTAGGACATGGCCGTTGTACGATGGTTCCCACATCAGTTAGCAGCTGGCATCCTATGTGCCCCTGTGACATTGCACGTCCCAATGTCGCATCGCGTGGCGAGCTTCGGCCTTCCTTAAATTTAAATGTCCATCACAAAAACGTGCCTACCGCATACTATCGAGTAGTTGGAGGTACAATTTGGGTCGCAGTCTTTCCCGGAAATAAGCTTCAGTTACTTTCCATGGTCCCGGGTGTTGCCTGGTGTCTCGTCAAATGACAGCCCTGCACACGTTCTTGCCCACGGGTACCACGACAAATGCCAAAAGGAACACTAAAATGCAAGAACGCACAAGAGGGCTTATTCACATCGTTCACATTTTGTCTTGTGTGAGGAAGCGAGCGCGCCCTTGTGGTGGCAGCTGGCAGCCGGCAATTGAGCTGGGATTATCCAGTACACGAAGGCTATGTATGCTCCGCGGCGCGTATTCAGGTATGTCAGTCGGGAAGAGGCTTGGAAAAACACAGTCTTTCCGGTACCCAGGTGTTTGACCGAGACATTTAGAGATCACGTCAAGAGCGCAAGACCTGTGCCCAGTCGTGTCGAAATGCCTCTGGTGCGGGTTCGGGTCAGCGGGCTGGATACCAAGCCATGCTGCAACACTGGCAATCACTATATCGTATGCCGTGCCGCTGGAAAGTTGCGTAATGCTGATCGTGAGTCCACTCGAGCACAAACGGATAGAAATGTGGAAACATCGTAGCTAGGTGAAAGCCCAGTGCAACATCATTGGTCAATTTGGACAGCCAAGGACGCACTGGTGTTTTGGAAAGGGACCCTAGTTTAATAGTACTGTTTGCAAACGGTTTCCCCAGCAGTGCATGTACAGCTCCCCACCACCTCTTTAGTCGTCACCCCACAGTTCAACGGTTGAGACGAGCATGCAATATGTAGAGTCAAGGCGGAGGGGGGCATTCACGAGGTTAAGCCTTCGCAGCCTTGGAACCAGGCTTGCAAGCACTTCCCCACTGTTGGTGAAGTTCCGCTGCTGCAAGACCTCAGCAAAAAAATAGAAAGCACTCTTCTGAACTGTTATTCGGCTACCGCATCTCGGATCCCAGACTGATCGTTGTCTTTATGCATTTGGACTCATCCCCGAACGAGAGGGGCAGGCATCCTTTTGGTGCGGGACTGACTGTGTGAGTACGCAGATTTCGGCCTATAGTGGATTCTTGAAGTTGTCTGCTCACTTGATGGTATATGAATGACAACAGTAGGCACAAGGGTAGCACCAGCAGCATGCGGATCAGCTCTGGACACGGCATCCCCATGGTGGGCCGGCCTGCCTGTAGTAATTATTTGACGGAGAGGCAACAATGTTGGTGGTTTGATGGTTCAACGATCAGGCTGTCCTTGGCAGCAGTAGACATCTAAAAAGGCCGGAAGAGTGGCCAGGAGATGGATTGCCCTGACGGGAGATGAGTAGTGGCCCAGGTTCACGTTCAGCGTGGGCCCGGTTGGCGACAAAGCAGAGGTGATTAATTTTGGAGTTTATGTTTAATTAATTATAGAGCAGAACATCAGAATTGAAGAACAAAACACCAAAAGAGGCGCAAGCTTGGGGTCAAGCTTGCGCTCATAATAGCACAAATAAGTGTCTGTGATGATGGAAGAAACTACACTAAACGAAAATATACCCAGATGGGAGTACATCGCTTGTCCTCTAGCGCATTCCCATCTGGGAGTTTTTTTATACCCCGCCGGATGGGAGTTCAGACCTCACTCCCATGCAGGCCAGAGTTTTTGGGGGGATGCAAGGGGTAAGCGCAGAACTCCCATCAGCACGGGAGTCCGTCCGTGGATTAATGGGAGTATTAATTTACTTCCATCAGAGTGCTCCTAGGTGGACCCATTGGAGTATTCTTTCACATCCTTCTGGGAGTTTTTACGTGGACTCACGGGAATATTCTTTTACATCCATATGGGAATTTTTACGTGCACTTATGGGACTATGCTTTAACATCTATATGGGAGTTATTACGTGCTTTTATGGGCCTATTTTTCCACATCCATACGAGAGTTTTTACGTGCACTTATGGTACTATTCTTTCACATCTATATGGTAGTTTTTTCGTGCATTTATGGGACTATTCTTTCACATCCATATGGGAGTTTTTACGTGCATTTATGGGACTATTCTTTCACATCCATATGGGAGTTTTTACGTGCATTTATGAGACTATTCTTTCACATCCATATGGGAGTTTTTACGTGCACTTATGGGACTATTCTTTCACATCCATATGGGAGTTTTTACGTGCACTTATGGGACTATTCTTTCAGATCCATTTGGGAGTTATTACGTGGGCCCACGGGAGTCTTCTTTCACATCCTCCTGGGAGTATTCCTTTGCATCCACCTAGGAGTTTCAATGGTGATTTCTGAGAGTATTTTCTTGCTACCTTTAAGGGGTTTCTTCAAAGTCGGGAAGCGTGAAAGGAAAGGCAAAAGCAGGTAGCATCATGCACGAAATAAATTTATTGCACAGGTTATGTACATTTCTCGCACACGTCGTGTGGCAAGAGCTCATGTTGCCTTGGGCGCGAACTGGCTTAAAATTATCTGCGAACACTGAAGGGCACAGGCAGGGTCGAGATTGTGAACCGATCCACATATTCTTCGAAGGAGCTCATTCTGAAGGTAATTTAAATACCCGTCTGACAGGGGTATTTATTACAGCGTAGGGTACGCTAGGCTAACTGTGGTACACAAGCCACGATCGCTCTGTAGAAATTGACCAATTCCAGTACCTTCACCCGCGGCTTCATGTAGCAGTCCCCAAAACCATGCTCAATGAAAGTCAGCATCTTATGTGCCTTCTTTGCATATTGGATGTGGAAAATCAAGTAGGTGGCAATGAGGTACACCACACCCTGACAGAGCCATAAGTTCAAAGTTTTTCCTTAATCAGGCCTAAAATAGTGAAATAAATTATCTCAAACTTTACAGAATTTGATAAGACATAATATGAGAGTCAGATTTTTCACCTCAACTTATTTATGTTAAACACCCTGACTGCTCCCACTTAGACGCAGCAGCTTGCTCGTTATCTGTGGCAGCGGGAGATGCAATTACTCTTCCTGCAATCAGTCCGCTGTTGGCCATTCTCTTCCCTGCGTAGTGCTGGAAGGGACCTGTAACCAAAAAAGCACAAGCGTATAAGTTAAAATGTACTGACCATCAACAGAACAGATGTTTCCGACGTCCTCGTATGAACCTTGCAAACCAGGTGGGGAGTGGACGTTTCTCAAAAAGTGAATTGAAGACAGTTTCTTCAAAGCAATACCAATACTACTGGTATTGAAAATATGGTAAAAGGGCAGAATGGTTTTAAAGTGATACTGCAACGAAATTGTAGTGCCTGTTTTATTGTCTAAATGTCAACCACATTCTGGCCATACCACGGATACACCAATTGTTTGCTCAAAAAGTCATGAAAACATTATTTAAAACTAATGTCTCGGAAGATCTCCCGACACGCATCGTGTTTGCGACGTCTGGTTCTTCTTCAGTCAAGGCTACAGGGGGCTGGTATGGTTGTGAGCTTACCCGTTCGTGACGTCTGGTTCTCCTTCAGTCAAGGCTATATGGGGCTGCGTGGCTGTGAGCTTCGCCACTTGATGGCGTCAATGCACTACAAGCTGGCCGTTCGAGTTGTCCGTCCCCGCTCTCCGCAGGAGTTGAATAGGCACGGGAGAAAAAAGAAATCCGGTTCAGCCAAGTTAGACGGGGCTCGGGCGCACACAGCCTGCCGCCATGTTTCCGTGTAGCAGTGCTGCTTTTATGCGGTGCGATGTTACAGTATTTGGTTTATTTAAACAATGTTTTGGCATCTTTTTGAGCAAAAAAATTGGTGTTTCGTGGTGTGGGCCGAACATGGTTGACATTTAGACAATAAAATTAGTGCTAAATTTCGTTGCAGTAACCCTTTAAAAAAAATAAGACCAAAGTACACCTTTAGTTTTAACAGTTCACATCAAACATGTTTATAAGTATCTAAAAAAGTGGTTCTCAAATGGGGGTTTGCAGACGCTTTGGGGTTCGTGAAGGCATTCTAGGGGTCCGCGAAGCTTAGCCTCCTCAGTCAAGCTTGGCAATAAAAGTTTTTTTTTTCTTAGATTGAGAAGAAACATTCCAATTTTCGGGTGCATTTTCTCGTGTATATGTCAATAGAAGAAGTCTACTTCACACTAGCACTTAGTTATATCCATTTATTAAATTTTTATCATAATTAACCTATACTTTTCCTTCCCCTCGCCAGGAAAGGGGTCCTCCATCATCCCCGCCGATCCACAAGGGGTCCGCGAAACATCAATGGCTGAGAACCACTGATCTAACCTTTTGTGCTAGCTTTATTTTCTATCGTTTCATGGTCTCAGTAACTTTAGGAGTCAGTGACAGTCCCACAAAAATGTCATCAAGCATGTAAAAAAGTTCAAAGTCTGAAAAATTGACAGCGTATTGCAAACTTTTGAAAAGTCAGGCCAAACAAAACGACCCATGGCAAAAACTATAGGATACCTGCATTGCTCCATGTAAGCTTAAGAAATTGAAATTAGTATACATTTCTAGCAATTTACTCTTACAAACTATCATTTTCTTCACTGTCGCACAATCACAAGGTGGAAGAAGCAAAAACCCTTCCATTATCATAATCGAGTGCAACTGCATACATGCAAAAGTTATTAACTTTTTGAGAAATGTCTATAAAGGATAATTCCCATATACGGCAAAGAGCTAAATCAACAGTAAAACAGTGCTGATTTGAACTTAACTTAGCACTGATACAGGAGCGTATCAGTCTCAGATCATTAACAAAGAGCAAAATAAGCACTATTCCCAGCACTTACTAATAGTACTGCTCTATCGT
>JAZHYW010009990.1:0-12487 GCA_037355805.1 Ixodes ricinus | reverse complement strand
TTGTCGACATGTCGCTGGTGCTTGAGACTAATTGGAAGTCACTGTTTGCTCACTCCTTGGTGCACATATTTCATGTTCAACATCAGGTATCTGAAGGAGGCACCATGAAACCCTGGAATTTGTTCAGAGGTACCTCAACATACTGTATTAGAGTGCCGTTTTGTGTGTTGTAGTTTCGTACAAAACCAAATTGCACTTTGTTTGTAATATACCCTATAACTGTTCACTACAATTAAAGTTGCAATGAAACATTGGCCACGAGAGGTGACTCGCCCAACGTGGCCGAAAAATTCCTCGCATAATTTTCTCCATGGGTCATTTTGGATGTTGACAAATTTTCTTGTGAATAATGAGTGTTATGCACATATGTTTCTTCTATACTTTTCGTACAGGTACTTCAGTTAGATAAACCCCAGCAAAGGCAGCAAGACAGTCTCATGGGGTCACACCAAGGATAACGGCATTCCTGCTAGAGTCCCGAGTCTTGTCACCGAACTTCACAGAACATAATGGTACATTCCCTTTCCTTAACTTTTCCCTCTGAAATGTGTTTTTTGTTGTTGTTGTTTTTTGTAAAAAGGGTAGTACAACGTTTAAACACCCGAACATTCCTAAATGGTCTCTGTACCAGACAATAGGGTGTCTTAGGCCCGCTTCAGACAGGGCAACTTTTCCAGCAATTTCGGGGTTGCTGGCGGGTTGTTCCCTAGCTTTCCCTAGATCGACACAAATTGCTGAGATCGGGTCCGGCTCGAAGCGGACGAGCAACTCGGACAACTCGGAGACGTTTGAAGTGGCAGCAGCCAATCAGGAATGCGATATTTTCACGTGACACCCCTGTGGTGGTGATGATGACAACTGAAAACTTGGTTCTGGTTTGAAATGGATCGTTTTTGGAAATAAACTGTTTCAAAAAGATGAGTTAGTATTCTCAGCACAATTTAAAGATATAAAAACTGTTTTTTTTGATATAACTGTGCATCTAAATACTGCAAGAAAAATAAAATTTCATGATGATGATGGCAAGTCGTAGCGATTCGGTTGCTGCGTGTGAACGCGGGTGGCCTGTGTTACTGGTGTTGCGACGTGAAGTTGCTGGGCGAAATTGCCCCGTCTGAAGCGGGCCTTAGGGAACTAAAATCAAGGGCAGTGGAGCTCTGGGTTCAAGCCCACCTGGATGACGTTTTGTTTTGCCTTTTTAGTACATAACATATATATTATATATATATATATATATATATATATATATATATATATTTAAGTTTTAACGTATAGACGCATAATTTACACACTAATTCACATTCAGAAGCGCTTTTATTCACACTCTGTGGCTCCCTAGTGCTTGCAATAGCTTCTTGGTGAGCTATTGCAAGCTCTGCAAAGGGAGGGGCATCTTCCCACCCTTTGCAGGCTGTAAAGCTGTGGCTTGCACAGCTCTAGCAGGTCGCACCTCGCTCACTGGCTCCATCACGAAGCATAGGTGCTGCATGAGTCGCGCCACACCGTAAGGCCATATACGGTCGGGTCACAGCACCTGGGGCCATTCGTCACTGCACTCAGCTATGGTATGGTGGCATGGTCGGGGCATGAAGCAGGGGTACAACTTGGAAATGCTGATCTTCATCACATTTGAAACACATTTTTTATTACTTTTGTGTTGCGTTGTCAGCATTTTAAGAGTGAGGAAGCAAGCAGCAGCGAGAGCAAGAAAAAAAATTGAAAACCGCTCTCACCGAGAACCTATTACGAGCACTAGGAAGCCATGGAGTATAATTAAAAGTTTCTAAAGGTGAATTAGCATATAAATTATGTGCTTGTGCCTCAAAAATCGAAAAAAAAACAATTTAAATATAATTAATAAGGATAAAAATATACACCAGGAGGACTTAAACCAGAACTACACAGCCTGTAAGTTTGAAATTTGACACCTTAAACCACTCGGCCACCACCCAATTTTATTTCCAGGTCGTTTATCGAGGTATATGAATTTCGTTTGCAGCTGTCGGCTGCAAGAGAGATTGCCTTATTTTCATTTATTTGACTATTCCCACCAAATATGACAAGTGACCAAGAATAGAACCTCATTTGTCGGCCGAGGCACTGTGCTTGCATCAAGGCAAGCTAGCCTGGCTTGCTGGGCTTATATTTTGTTTCATCACCCATGTAGGATTCTGTTGTCACTCATCAAAAGAAAAAAAAACTGTGACTAAGTCTGACTTGTTCTGGTGTGCAGGTATCCTTGGCAGTAAACTCTGCTAAATGAGGCAAAATATATATTATACTTTTTTTAGCAAATATGCATTGTTTTAGCAAAATGAGCTACACTATTTGACTAAGGTGAAACAGAGAACGAGCCTCTCCACCTGGGTCTGTTTTCATCTCTCGCAGACACTATTTCCTGCTTTTTGTGGTTTGTATCAGACTTTTGTGTCTCTGTCCGGCCAAAGCATCTGTGTTAGACTAAGACTGGGTTCTTTAGGATATGTGCAGGTATTCTTCGCAGCAAATGGCTGCCAATCAGGAACACGAGTTTGTTCTCGGCCACCAAGAGCAAATATTTTCAAGGTGAGCTATTGCCCGCCTATATGAGTTTTGTGTTCCATTCCTCTTGGATGCCATTTCGTATGTGTAGTGGTCTTGCATTAGTATTTTGTTGTCTCTCCTGCAAAAACACCCAAGTTTGCCTAAGACCGGGTTCTTTCTTATACATGCAGGTCTTGGAGGCAAGCACCAGCCAATCAAGGCCAGAAGTTTGCTCTTTGCCGCTCATGGCAAGTGTTTTCAAGGTGAGTGATTGATGCCTATCTGAGTTGTGTGTTTCATTCCTCACAGGCACTCTATTTCCTGTCTTTATAGTGGTCTTGTGTCAGGCTTTTGTGTCTCTGTCCGGCCAAAGCATCTGTATTAGACTAAGACTGGGTTCTTTCGGATATGTGCAGCAATTCTTGGCAGCAAGTGGCTGCCAATCAGGAACACGAGTTTGTTCTCGGCCACCAAGAGCAAGCATTTTCAAGGTGAGCTATTGCCCGCCTATATGAGTTTCAGCATTCGTCAAGGAGCGCAAAATCAAAGCCCGGGGGTTTGCCATCACAAAAATGTTGACTCGGAAGCGCATAGGGAGGAAGCTTTACAAAAGTATCCACCTGCCTCAACAAGTGAAACCAAAACTAAAAACGTGGGTTCCAGTTAAAAAAAAAAACATTGTCAGCCCGAGTTAACTCGGGAGCAGCAGGGAGCAAACAAGCCACGGTACGAGTATACTTGGTTCAGGCTTTTGTAGAAGTGGTCGATGACTCGGTGGTTTCTAAAAAAATATGTTTTTCTAAAAGTGTGGTGGCCGAATATTCGGGGATGGGCATTGAGTCGGGATGTTACGGTGAAAATTTCATCCACGTGTTGGAATTCATGTGCCTTGTCCCTCTAGCGAGGGGACAAGGCCTTCAAAATTCTAGGTTCGCTACAGGGGTGCGTCAGTATTGCACGTCTCATTTTACATCAGGCCTCTCAATTTAAAACGCACTAGAAATGACATGCCTGAGATTCGTTTAGGTGTACTTCCTCTCAGCAAGTATATGGATTATGTCTCAAAAGGTCTAATCTGATGTTGACCACACCTCAGGTCTCCACCGACGATTCATCAGGACGAGACCCAACCGGGACACTAGGGAGGAGCGGCTTAAGCGAGGGAGGCTACATATACGACAGCTTCTTGCGGACAAGAACCGAAAATAGATAGATGGTGGGTGTTTCATTTGCTATGCCTTTTGGCATGCACATTCTGTTTGGTCAGCGGCGCTGTAGATATAATGGAATGGCTAAATATTTTTGTTCTAATGAATAAAGCACCATAATTCTACATATTCGAAGGAAAAACACTATATTTTGTTACTTTTTGTTTTAGTGGCACACGGTCTGCTACCAAATCGCCTGTTAGGAAGTGGACACCGATGCTTTATTGGATATTCCACTATCTGACACAGTAATCTATTTTCTAATTGAAGATGGTCTACGCGTCAGGAAGTGATGAGGATTCTTAGAGAGCCAGGATGATGACATCGTTACGCCAGAGAGGATGATCAAGGCAAGTGTAATGATAGCTCGGAAGATACGAGCCAAAGTGATGAAAGTGATGATGAGGATCGCGACACAGAAACCCAAGCTCCATCTACAAAAAAAAGACGATCGGAGTTCAAAAGGAAAAGCCAAAGTTATGGTCATTGGACGAAAGGAATCTTGTACCTCCAGTGGGGTACAGGATCCCTTTGCTACTTGGACGCAACTCATCGCAGATCTTTCTTGCAGTTTCCATGGCCCACAATGCACCAGGTGCCAGTTTGTTCTTCTTTAAAGGTAAGGATTCCAGATTCTCTAGTTTGGTCCGATGCAGCAATACCGAAGCCAAACAAGCGGTAGGGAATATTGAATTGACGGAGCTCAAAACGACTAGGGATGCTTTCACGAGCTTGTTCTGCAGTAACGCGTGTATTTTAGCTAAACAAGTCAATGAAAACGTCGTCGTTCTTAACGCACACGCGTGTATTTTAGCTAAACAAGCTTCAATGAAAACGTCCCCAGTCGTTCTTAGCTCTATCAATTAAATATTCCGTACCGTTTGTCTGGCTTCAGTATTGCTGATTCAGACCGAACTAGAGAATCTGGAATCCTCACCTTTGAACGAGAATGAACTGGTACCTTCTGCCTTGTGGGCCATGGAGACTGCAAGAAAGATTTGCAATGAGTTGCGTCCAAGTAGCAATTTCTTTGAGTAGCCACCTACATACGCGCACTAAGCCGGATAAATTCAAAATTACATGCACGTGACTTAATAAGCCTCTCACGACAAAACTGGGCACACGTCGACAAATGTGTTGTCCATGCGTAGACAACACATTTATCAACGTGTGCCCAGTTTTGTCGCAACAGGCTTATTATGTCACGAGCATGTAATTTTAAATTTATCCGGCTTAGTGCTGCTGTAGGTGGCTACTCAAAGAAATTGCTACTTGGACGCAACTTATCGCAAATCTTTCTGGCAGTTTCCACGGCCTAAGACCCAGCAGGTGCCAGTTTGTTTTTCCTCAAAATGTGCAGAATTCCAGATTCACTCAGTTTGGTCTGAAGCAGGAATACTAAAGCCAGACTACCGATACAGCATTTTTAATTGACGAGAGCTCAGAATGACTGGGGCTCCTGCATTGAAGCTCATTTGTTTTGTAATACACGCGGGCGACATAGACGTGTGCCCAGTTACGTCGCAAGAGGATATCTATGTCCCTGACATGTCATTTTGAATCTTTCTGACTTATGTGTACTTTACGTGGCTACTCAAATAATTGCCACTTGGACGCAACTAATCGCAAATCTCTCTCAGTTTCCACAGCCTGCAGAGCCAGCAGGCGCCAGTTCGTTTTTCTTCAAACGTGAGCATTGCAGATATTCTAGTTTGGTCCGAAAAAGGAATACTGAAGCCAGACGAGCGGATACATATGTTTAATTGACCAAGCTCAGAATGACCCGGGGCAGTTGCATTGAAGCTTATTTTTCCGCTATCAACGCGGACATAATTTTGAATCTATTCGGCTTAGTGAGGAATTGCTACTTGTCGCGAACTAATCACAACATTTTTTATATTGCTGTTTCTATATGGCTGCGTCTAGCAGGTGTTGTTTTCATTAAAAGGTGTGGATTTCACATTCCGTTTTCAAAACATTTAGTTTTTGAATGAGGGTTCTAAACAATCACCTTCATTTTGCAGTAAATGCCGGATCCTCCAGCTCAGGAATATGTTAAATATAGTTGGTATGAATGAGTCCAGTGTTTTGCTTCTTCATTCATAATTTGACAACAGCAACATTTTTGTTCATCACTCAGAAATACATACAAGAAGACGTCGTGCTGAACGTGATATTCCAACTCGTATACAGTTTTATTGGTAGCCGATATAATATATTGGATTCCATTATCCATATTACGCTAAGTACACTGGAATCGTAAACCCTTTATTAGAGGGATCCAATAAGGGTTTATACGGTATGGGATTCTATCTTTTGTAGCGTATTATGAATATTGGAACCCCTTGTTATAATACCATAAATGTAATGTATATTGGAATCGCATAACAGACCCTTATTGTAATACAATACAATAAATGTATTGTTTTGAAATACATTGCACATATCGTATTGTAATATAATAAAAGTGATAGTGTTTACCAATATCTATAATACGCTGTTCATATAGGGGTTTTCCAATAGGGTTTACATATTGATAGCGCCTTCTCTGGGTAAAAAAACTAAAAATATTACAAAATGATTTCTTTTAATATGCACTCTAGTTCGCTGGAAGTATGTTGTTGAGTGTGTGCTTTCAACTTGTTACCATCAACATCTTGCAATTGATAAAACGGGGTTCGTTAATGAAGAAAACAAAACGTATTTTGCACATCTGCATAAGTCTTTTCAAAAGGAAGTTAATCACTTTTATTCATAACGATATTTATTGATGAGCTCTCGATTGGCAGAATATGGGGCTGCTGCATTATTGAAATCACTATACCACGTCTGTAAACTTCACAGTTCGGAATAATTTAAAAAAATGTGCGTATAAATAAATAGAATCGGATGACTCACCAGTCTTGCTTTATTGGTCATAAAGTAAACAATTTTTTTACCGGAACGTTATGACTCACACTTTTGATAGTTGTGCCAATAGGATGAATCTGGAATCAAGGGTAGTATATTGTTACATAAAACCTCTGATATCATAATTAAACGCATAGCCTCCTCAGACGAGCGTGACAAAAATATAAGGATGCAGGTGTTATGTAACTCTCTCACAATTGAAGAAGGGAGCAAACCAAGAAGAGTATTTGGTTGCGCATGATCGCCAAGAGTTCCACCTGTTTAAAATGTCTGAATATGATTTTGCTGGCTTTCGGGAAACGTTATTTTATATAATTTCTCAAATATTTTACAACGAAAAAGTAAATATTGTCACGTATGACAATCGATGAGGCGACGGAGGACCGAAGGAAGCTAAAAGTTTTAATTGGGCGAAATTGTGTCTAAAGCAAAATAGAAAAAGGCCAGCGTCACAGGCTTCGATAGTGGCGTAAAAGAAGGATCGAGCGCTGACGCGAGACTGACTCCCGCAACGCCATGCGGAGCCTCTTATGTGTACTTGTTTGCTTCTGGAACAATCGGCGTAGAAGGTTTGGCGCGTAGAACATTCGGACTTCGGATAAGCCACAGGGTTCTCATATTTACCAAAAAGGGGACATTTGCAGGCATAACAAAAAGGTGCGTCTGCTCCCAGGCATCGAGCCTCGACTTTTGTGCAGGAGCCAAGGACGATAACCGTTTGGGCACGGGCACGCTTGCTCGCAGACACACAAGTTGTCTCCGAGCAAACCAACCGCAATTGTCTCCGACCACAAAATGCAACTATAAAATGCACACGTATTTTATAATAATAGTAATAATAATACTTTATTAACATATATTTTGAGGAGATCCACACCTGCAAGGGCCGCAGAAGGCAGTGTGCCCATACCAAAAGGCCTGCGGGCCCAGCCTGGGTCCTATTGTTCATAGTTGTTCACGGGTCGATTCGTGTGTTAACACTGGCGCTGCACTACGTAGTCCGTTGGGTGGAAAGTTCTGGTGCGGTCAGATGGAAGCCGACGCCATAGAGCTGCTGCACGGGGCAGCCAAGATGAGCCGTGGCGTTGCGTGCGCGTAAGGAGCGGCTGAAGACGGCCTGTTCGTTTGCTTCAGGCGCGGGCTGTAGGGCAATTCCTGGTGGCCAAGGGATATGACGCGGCACATTAGTTGCACTGTTGAGACCCGTACTCTTGAGTCAAGTGGTTGCCAGGAGGCATGCCGGAGCAGTTTGGTGGAGGAAATTCCAACATAGGGGAGTTGCTCATTCTTAGGTGTTGTGCGGTGGTAAAAGGTGTACGCTACACGGCGTTGAACACTGGTGAGATTTGTTTGAAGTGCCTGTGACTGGGGCAACCACACGGCCCTAGAATATTCAAGGGCAGGAAGAACGAGCGCTGTGCAAAAACATCGGAATGCACTCGTCGGCATTCCGGTGGTCACGCGTGTCACAAAACCTAGCAGGCGTCGATACCTGGATAGAGTGCGATTTGTGTGCGTGGAAAAGTTCAGCCGAGAGTCAAGCTCGACTGCAAGCACCACAGCCGTACTGGCTCGGCTTATCACGTAAGGCCAAGTTATCGAGGAGGTGGTTGGAAAGAAAATGTTAGGCGACTTGAATTAGTTAATTAAGGGTTAATAAGAATTTGAATGCTGTAACTTAAAGACAATAGTCTGTGCCCGGTGTAAAATCAACAGACAACATTGTGATTGCAAAGAAATGTCAGCCCACACATAGATATCTTCAATACTGAGAATGCCTCGACAAATGTTGGCTTTATAGCTAACAAAAAGATTGTTGCTTATACATATTTACAAATGAGCGTAGAATGTTATTCACAGATCCAATCACGTCTTGTCATAATAAGCGATCTCGAAAAATACAAATTCATCCATAGGCAGCACAAGCAGATAGGCTGCACCGCTTAAAATTTCACTTTTAAAGATTACGGAATCCGTAAAATAGTACTCGATGTACTGTATTCATAAAGATATTAAGCAATGCTCGCATCTCTCTAAAAAGAAATGTATTATCTTTGAATGCCCCAAGAAAAGCTCCTAGTGTACCTCGGAAATTTGTTTGAGTGGTACGAGTAAAGGTATAGTTTTGTCATATCAGTGAAACAAAAAGATAAACACTCAACACTCAATGTCGACTCAAATCTTACATCATCATTTAAGATTTGTTGTTGGCCTAGTTTTTTCATGATGCGTCCAGAAGTTTTTGTGCGACAAAAGGGACAATCACAAGGGAGTAGACACGAACAAGTAAAACTTTCAACTAGTTTATTCGTGCCCAATCAACCACGAACATCCAGAAAGAGGATGCGCACCACGCTACACAGAAGGAAAAGAAAAACAAAAAAGTTGAACAAAAGATAGAAAAGCCATACACCAAGACACATTCCCCGATAATCATCATCAAACTAGCAACCCAGATAAAACTGGACTTCACTCTCAAACAAAGAAACTGAGGTGTCGCTAACACAGGCACGTCCCTTCGGTATATGAAACGTTTACATCAGTTCTCAGGCTGTCAGGTATCTTTGCTTCTACCCAAGATCCTGATCTCGTAAAATAGCGCCTCACACCCACAGTCCGGAAAGTGTGTTGGCAAGTGTGGATTGCCTTTATTACTGAGTGAAAATTTATGTTCTCGTGCGCGATCATTAACACAACCTCAAGTTTGACAAATATATAATCCCCCCCCCCCCCCCCCCGAGAGCGGAATCTTGTATACCACCGCTGTGGAACAATCCACATACGGTAGGCCTGCTCTTTGTTGCAGCCACTCGTCTTCTTTATTCCCGAGGAAATCCTCCAGTCAAAGGCCCTCAAGCTTGCGTGGTGCAGAGAACACGAAAGGAACATTGTACCTATTCGCTACCTTCTTTGGGTTGTGGGACACTTTATGTAGATATGGCACCACTTCTGGTATACACTTTTGTGGCGGTTCTGGCTGCGTCCTCTGCTTTACTTTGGTCTTGTGGAGCAGCGTCTCAACGACCGCCGTAATGAACACGCAGGGGAAACCGGCCGACTTCCGTCCTGCTACATGATCATTAAAGCTGCTGTGCATAGAGTGTGGGCACGACTTCCCGAGGGCGGACCCTAAGCAGAGGGAGGCGATGGCTCGCCTCACACTTTTTGAGTGAGCCGAGTCATATGGCAGGAGGCCCTTCTTTACCCAAGGGTTGTAACAACAGCATAAACGATTACACTTTAACATCAGTTTTTTATCCAGGAACTGGAGTGAGTCATGGGTCGAAAGCTCATGTGTTAAGGGCAGGCACAACCCATGAGAGTGAAAGGCGGTTAAAATTTTATCTACAAAGTAGTCATAACTAAGCACGTGTTGTTTCTTTAAAATGATTAAAAATTGTCAACGTATCTAAAAACCTACAAGACACAGCGGTTGTCATAGTGGTTAGCTAGGTTTCGTTCAACGTGCGCTAAATAATATTACAAAACACCGGGGCAACACAGGATCCTATGCAGATGCCCTGACATTGTATGTAATGTCTATTAAAAAAAAATAAAGGTGGATGTAAGGTAAAACTCTAACAAAGACAGGACGTTATCCACAGACACCCCCGTCTAGTTTTGAAAAGCCACTACTTTGTTATCGTCTATACATTCCCGGACGGACACACATAACTGCTCCCGAGAAACTGAATGAAACAGATCCTCAACATCAACAGAAATCATGTACCCGAAGGGTCTCGGTTGTTTTAAAAAGGACGTTACATCTTCGGCACTTGAAGTTGCAAACGAATCCTTAATTTCTAGGCCCCCAACTGCTTCAAAAGGAACCCGATTAAGAACAACTTCCACGACCCTTTCTCGCTGACAATGGTCCTGAAGAGACACGTCCACTTTGTGTGTTTTTGCCGAAAAGAACACAGACAAGGCGTTAGTTACCTTTACATTCGCCAATGGTTTTAGCTTAGTTTTGTAAGTTCAACGTCTTCGCACATACCCACAGCTATGGTTCTTACACGGCAAACACTAGGCTTGACAGCTTTAAAGTTATTTTCCACCGCTAGACGGGCCTTCTCGCCAAACGTACCGACACTCATCGCCGCAAAGCTACTCTCTTTGTCCGCTTGAAGGAGACGCAGATCGTTTTCCTTAAGGAAGTCCACAACCTTTACCAATTGGTCCCTTGAACTCCGGGTGACATCCCTGTTGACAGTGACTCGGCTCACTCAAAAACTGTGAAGCGAGCCATCGCCTTCCTCTGCTTAGGGTCCGCCTTTAGGAAGTCGTGCCCACACTCTATGCACAGCAGCTTTAATCATCATGTAGCCAGACTGAAGTCTGCAGGTGTTCCCTGCGCGGTCATTATGGCGGTTCCTGAGACGCTGCTCCAGAACACCAAAGTCAAACAGAGACACGCAGCAAGAGCCACCACAAAGAAGGCATTGACCAGAAGTTGTGCCATATATACGCAAAGTGTCCCACAACCTCAAGGAAGGTAGCGAATAGGTACACCCGCCGGGGATATGGAGGTGAACGCCGGACCGTCGACCGGTTCGTGCTATCAGCGCCATGACGCGGCTGCCGTGGCGGCTCGCTTTCTTAACGCGCGCTTCGCCGAGATTAAGTGATTGGATCGAGCGCTGTTCTCAACTCTGCTGCTACTCCCCGCAGAAAGCGTGAGGATGGGGGAAGGATCCTTTCAGACGCTATCACTAGACAATGTGATTAAGTAGTTTTTTGTTGTGATATGTGCGAAACCGGAAGGCTGCAGAATAAATGAAAAAGTAACTGCCACTTTCCGGCTCGTAAAAGAAGTTATAAGCGTTCACTCATGAATAAAGAAAGCGGTTGAATCACTGATAAACCATGCCGAACAACGTCCGCTCTAGTTCACGTGCAATGTGCAAATCATTTGCCTGCAATGACGTGGACAAGGCGCCCACAATAAGCGATGCCGAAATCGAAACCCACTTCCACGCTTTCTGCGGGGAGTAGCAAGAGATCTAAAAACAGCGCTCTGATTCAAGCACTTAATCTCGGTGAAGCACGCGATAAGAATGCCAGCCGCCACGGCAGTCGCGTCATGGCGCTGATAGCACGGACCGGTTGACGGTCCGGCGTTCACCTTCATATCGCCGGCTGGTGTACAATTGACCTTTCGTGTTCTCTCCGCCACGCAAGCTTGCGGGCCCTTCAACGAGGATTTCCTCGGGAAGAGGGAAGACGAGTAGCTGCAACAACAAGCACGCCCTACCGTATGTAAGATTGCTCCACAGCGGTGGTATGCCAGATTCCGCTTCTCGTGTGGGAACGTGTATATTTGTCAACTGGACGTTATGTTAATACCCGCGCACGAGAGTATGAACTGTCAATCAGGAATAAAGACAACGCACACTTGCCAACTCACTGTACAGACGGTGGGTGTGAGGCGCCATTTCACGACAGCCAGATCTTGGTTATAAGCTAAGGACAACACAGCCAGAGAACTGATGTGAAGCCTTTTACACAACGAAGTGGCGTACTGTGTTAGCGATACCTCGGTTTCTTTGTTTGAGAGTGAAGTTCAGTTTTTTTCTGGGTCGCTAGTGTGATAATGACTATCGGGGAATGTGTCTTGGTGTGTGACGTTTCTATATTTTCTTTTTTGTTCCCTTTTTCTTTTTTGTGTAGTGTGCTGGACACGCTCTTTCTGGATGTACATGTTTGATTGGGCACGAATAAACTGGTTGAAAGTTAGCGCTGGTCCGTGTCTACTCCTTGTGATTGTCCCTTGTGTCGCGCAATAACTTCTAGGTTGCATCATCATACAAGTGTAACCAATGCAGCTCTAGTCACTAAGTTATTGT
>JAZHYW010009987.1:0-10287 GCA_037355805.1 Ixodes ricinus | reverse complement strand
GTCCCGCAGTCGTGGCCGAGTGGTTAAGGGATTGACTAGAAATCCATTTGGGGTTTCCCCGCACAGGTTCGAATCCTGTCGACTGCGCAAACATATTTGCATCATTTTTTTGCATCATTTTTATCTTTTTTCCTCTTTTTTTGCCCTACACGAGCACGTGAGCTTGTGCTCACGTGCACGTGAGCACGTGAGCTCACGAGCAGGAGCACGAGCACTGGACGCCAGACAGATGGACAGATGGACGGACGGACGGACGGACGGACACGGCTAGCCCCTAAGGAGCTTCGCCCCTAACAACAAGATTTTCGGTCCAGAGTAACATTTGAGATTTGTTTAAACATGAGAATGCGATGCGAGCGGTCGTTTGGTCGTTTCCGCTTGCGTCGCCTCGGCAAGAGGTGTCTTGTGTACTGACCATCGTCAAGAAATATTCGCGCGTCGCAAGCATCAAGTTGCCGGTAGTCCTTGCCCATCTTACTGGGTATTCCAAACCAAATGCAATGTCGTCCCGTATTGAAACTCGCAGTCGCGAGGATGCCGCCAACGTCGCCCTCACGACGCCGCCAGAGCAGCCGCAGCCATGATCCTGGGAGCCGCCATTTTTTAACTGTGCTCGTCTTGGCTTCATCCAACCTCTCATCACGAATGTTTCTTAGAAGAGTGCAAAGACTCTTTGCGTACGCACGCAATTTCCGAAAAATAGCGTACGATAAAATAGCGCACGCAAAGCGTAAAACGTGATTAGCGTTCGGCGCATGCGCAGTGGCGACGACACTATTCTTTGCGAACGCAAAGCTTTAGCGTGCGCTATACTAAAACTCCTTTTCGCTCGCATGTCATTAAAGCTCCCGTCACAAGAGCGCACAACCATTCCAGCGCGAGTGACCCGACCCGACCGACTGGTTGTTCGGACCTCGCATGTTTTATGTGAAATTGGCGGGGATTTACGCAGTGGCATTCGGTAAGGACATTGCGGAATGAGTCGACGAAATTCGGCGTGTGACAAACCAAGAGGCGTTACAAAAAGCTGACAGCAGAAAAAAAAAAGAAAATGAAATATCTGTAGCGTCCATTTCCACAGAAAAAAAGATTGCGGCTGACCTAGCTTCATTAGTTCTTTGATTTTAATTGATAAAGTTTACCACCGACCTCACTAATTTTTATTTTAAAATATTCTAAATCGTTGAAAAGGAAAGAATCAACATGTAACAAGCTTCCCCGTATTCCGATTTTTTAAGACCGATTTCGGGAAAGGAGCTCTTGTGCCTAGTGCCATACGCCAACCATTCATATTGTGACAAATGACAAATGTACTAAACGCTTAATCTGGGAACCTGTGTCGACAATAAAAATGAAATATGCGTTCATGTCAGCGTAGCAGAGGGATAGAGCACTATGGCGAGACCAACAGCATCCGGTGCGGCGGGCAGTAGTCTCTCAGATTCCACGAACATTTTGAATCAAAGCATTTTCGTTCGGCCCTTGAAGATTGGACTACATTCTAAGAACAAAAATGGAGAAGCTACGGTCCTGTAGAATGCAAAGAACGGACAAAACGATAGACAACCTTTTTTTTTTTCGTAGGCACTTTTTTGAGACAAGTAGAACGGGCAATATTCAGTTCTACTGGGTGATTCAAGGAGACGGCAGGCTCTTTAATCGACCGCAAAATTCGGTCTCTTAACCTATCGCGCTACGATTTTGTGCAGCATTGCCCCCAGATGGTGCTTTTTTTTGTAAAATTTGCAAAGAGCGAACTTACCTGAGGAAAAAGTAAAGAAAGAAAAAGGCTTAGCTACTATGGAAACGCAGCGACGCCACCGGTCTTCAAACAACACGGCGCCGTTTCGCACGGGAGACAAGAGATGGCGCAACAAACGCCGCCAACGAACGAGCATACGGCGCCGAGAGCCGGTGTGTTTAGCAGACGATCTTTTCGACTCAAATGCGGCGCGCGTTCCGCAGGCGGCGACAGTCGCGGCAACAAAAACAGGCGCGGTAAAAACAAGGAACTGCAGTTCCTTGTCTGCTAAAGACGCCGGCTCTCGGCGTCGTATGTTCGTTCGTTGGCGGCAGTTGGCGTCGCGACCGCTTGCGCCATCTCTTGTCTCCCGTGCGAAAGGGCGCCGTGTTGTTTGAAGACCGGTGGCGTCGCTGCGTTTCCATAGGAGCTAAGCCTTTTTCTTTCTTTACTTCTTCCTCAAGTAAGTTCGCTCTTTGCAAATATTACAAAACAAATGCACCATCTGGGGGCAACGCTGCACAAAATCGTAACGCGATAGGTTAAGAAACCGAATTTAAAGGGACCATGAAACGATTCTGAAATCGAATTTCATCCACCGGACGCCGTAAAAGGTGTGAAAAGAAACACAAAAACACAAAAATAGGGAGCCAAACAAAATTCTTTGCTATAGAACTTTTAAAAGAAAACTGGACTCTTTTGCGCCTTCTTTCCTTCGAAAGCTCTCTGACTTTTCACTGCTATGCATCCGCGGAACTGCAGCACGTCAGCCGAATCCACGTCGCCTATTGGGTAAGCGCCTACCTCACCAGCACCGCGATCATAAACAATAAATAGCCGGCAAATGTTTCCTAAAAGTTTTGTTAAATAATATTCAGATCCACATTTTGTAGCATAATTAGAGATGTGTGGCGAAAATTGCCAAATTTGATAATGCTGAGAGCCAAGCGCCATCTATCGTGTGGTAAACGAAGCTGAGAGCCAGATCCGGAGCTGTCTTAAGGCTGAACTCCATGGGACGAATATGTTGCGAATAACCGACGAATTTTGCCCGGCGGCTTTTGCTCTGCGCGTGGAATCAGCACAGTGCCTGCTACGTCGCGCGCAAAGCGAGCGTGCCGTCGGGCGGCGTTCGCCAGTTATTTGTCACATAATTCGTTCCATGGAGTTCAGCCTTTCAAATCAGCATGGCCGACAGCGTCGCTTGGTCGCGACGACCAACGAACGTTTATTTTTCTACGTGTTCTTCTCGCGCGTCCCGACTTCAAGCAGCAAGAAAAAAGTACTTGAAACAGACCACGACGAACAAGAACGCTGGATCCACGAACACCCGAGAAAAGCTACGACGGTCACGAATCTACCGAGTCCGACCAAGCGAGCTGCGCAGAATATAGGCCTAGCAGGCACTCCGACTCGGCGCAGCGTTGCTTCGACGGTACTTGGCCAAGACAGTCTGCCCACGACCGGCTGGCGTGTTGAATGGAATATGCCCGCGCGACCCTTGTGGACCCTTCCCGTATTATAGTTTGATCGCTGACCTCAATTTTAGATTAACAGGTGAGGTCAATCTCTTCCCCTTGTCATCTCCTTGTTTTCCGAGGCAGTGTTGACGAACACTGACGTCGAAAAGGAACTCTCGTCGATTCTATCTTCTTGTTTTGTGTGATATAGAGCTCGAATAAACGCCGTATGGATTACCTTCGTAACACGGTATGTACACTTTGTTATTAGTATGCCATTTTTATTCTGACACGACTGCACGTCACTGTCGAGCTAAAAAAGTTCGTGGGAGCTACGTGCAATGCCGGGCCAACCTTCCTTTGCCGAGTGCCGCGTCAGTATCGAGTTGCAATCGTAAAAGATCGGTCCCGAAGCGCTCACCAACAGCGCGAATACAGCACTTCCATCAAACGCGCGCCTCCGCTCAGAGTGTGGACAGGTATTTACGTGGCTCTTGCTGACACTGTCGTAGTTCAAGCGTATCTTTTTTAACGTCGGCTCGCTCCTGCATCTCCGAGGCCGTGAAAAACGCCGCGGCGATTTGTTTCCATCTACGTCGCTTTGCAAACGACTGACACGGGCCGCCTTTTACCAACAATGACAGTTGGGTTGACTTCTGGAGTCTTCACCGGAAGACTCGCCGCACTTCCCAACAGGAATACCGGCGTATGAGACTAGTCCCATGCTGTCGCTGTAGCGCAACATATCTCATTGAATTTCGCACAGCTGCGATGTGTCCATGGCTATCGCGGCGATGAGAGGCGTCAATTCAGAAAATACGTCGGTGACATCAGCGCAGTAAAACCTACCGGCGCACCCCCAACTCGCCGCCGCTAACGCTCCCACTCTCCTACTGCCGAGAGAACTTCCGGTTCCTGTCCCAGCGTACGTCACGACCGTCAAAATTACGCCGCAACTTGTTTTGCGGTCAGTTGGAGAGAAAGAAAAAGTCGATATTTCATTATTTTTTTGTGTAGAAATTAATGAACCGAGACGAAAACGGATGCCTGTTCGGCATTCAGTGAACGTTGAAGGTTTAATGTAAAAGTTATCTGGCAAAAGTAAAAAGGTCATTTCATGGTTTCTTTTAAGGTCGAGTTAAAGAGCACTGGCGTCTCCTTGAATCACTCTGTATAAACAACAAAAGGTGACGTCGTCCACCATACCCGACGCATCAACAAATTACGGTTTTGGAAAACAAATTCTCAAATATATCTCATGGATTAGCAGGGGAGGTTCTCCTGTGTCCGTCAAAAGGCTGGAAAGCTCTGCATCCGACAAAATTGCGCTGAATTTTCCTTCGATGAGCTTACTACTGATAGTTTTTTAGCTGTGAGCTTTCTTCATTACGGTCATGGACGTTGAGAGTACTATTTAAAATTATGTGAGAGACGTCTAAAGAGCCGCCAATAAGATCTGAGACCAAATGCCTATCAAGAATGAACCAAATATAACAAAATGTAACACTATTTATAGTATACATCCGAAAGACGCACCGCAGCACCCTGAATAAATCTTAGACTCCACCCAACTGCAGACATTCCCGGTACCTATATACCACACTCCTCTGCCCCTTTTCTCTCCAATGTCAGTAAATAATTGGTTAGAAACACTTGTACCCGTTTTAATTTTATTTTTTTATTAAAGGCGTATTCAATCAATAAAAAATCACCAATGCTCCGTTCCGATGAGTCGCACAATTTTGTTCTGTCTGAGAAGCCGCCGGTACATCACACATTTTGCGGTGTTCGCTCCAACTGGTAGCGCGCTCTAGTGTCGCGCGCTCAACTGGTCATGCGCTCTCGTGACGTGGGCTCTATAGTGTCAAGCGCGCTACTGTCGCAGCGCCCTCGTGTCGCGCGCTCTAACTTCGGCGCTCTAGTGTCGCGCTCTCTAAAAACGCTCTTCCTCATCGTTAACAAGAACAATTCCAGACTGAAATAACCTCCCACCGATGTAGTCGATTGTGATAGTATCAATGGTTTTATTAAAATTTGCTCAACCTGTCGACGGAATGTAAACATCTTTGTATTCCGAACTGTTATTTCGTTCATAGCATAGAGCTGGTGCTGATGCATTGTTTTCTAGATTGCTATACTCTATTTCACCTTATGATGTACCGCAGGGAAAGGGTATACAAGCGCGAGCTCCTTGCTCTAGGGTACATCTCGGCGGCACAAGCTCTCGTGTATTAAGAGCAGCTGCCAACGCTACAGTGTTGTAGGCGTTACCGAAAAAAAGTTACTAAATACGTTACTCGTTACTTGCAAGTAAAAGTAACGCGTTACCAACCTACGTTGCCTCAAAATAAAAGGAACGCGTTACCGTTGCCGTTACTGATAAAAAGTAACGCACGTTACTGTTGCGTTACTTTTTATTCACGAACTAAAACATTTGCTGTTTCGACGTTTGATATGTGCGTAAGCGCCATAGCTAAAATATGTCCATGTCCACGTGGGTCCGAGAGCCACTCACACGCTCTGTTGGCTGTCGGTCAATCGCTCAAGGCCTCCTCCGTTTTTCAAATCCCGAAAACAGGAAAGGGAATGACACGAAGGTGTCATTCTCTTTCCCAGCCAGAAGCGAAACGAAGCTTCGACGCAGGCTTCGACGCAGGAATCTCCCAAATCCACCCGAAGCCGGACCTCTTTGGCCTTCCAGCCGAGGCGACGGCGGCAGCGAGGTCAACGAGCCGCGGGAGAAAACCAGTGGCAGGTGGCGTGTGACGTCAAATCTGAATAGCACCGACGTCAAAGAAAAGTGGAGGACAGCGGCATTTTTTGACTAAGGAATTTATGACTGGGCACTTAAATAAGCAAAAATAAAATTAAAATTTAATTTTTTTAAGTTTTAGGAAGTAAAGTAACGTAACGCAATTTCGTTACACGTTACTCAAAATAAGTAACGGCAAGTACGTTGCCCGTTACTTCTTTGGAAAAGTAACGAGTGCGTTACAACGTTACCAAAAAGTGCGAACGCGTTACCGGCGACGCCGTTACTTGTAACGCGTTACCGCCAACACTGGTTACTGTAACAACTACAGAAGTTTAGCTTTTTATACCCTCGGTTAAAGTCTTCCTGAGCAGTCTGCATATTGCTGCTATAACCTTGTGTTCTTATTGCTGCGTTGTATCTCTTATTGATTTTTGTGTCTGATTAAAGAGCGTTTATTCCCTCACATGTACTTATTTCGTACTGCACTTTTACCATCATTTCTGTAACTGCGCGATTGCTGGTCAACAGTGCACACAAGAAAATGCAAATAAATTTTGCCTGTGCTGGTTGCATGGTTAGCGGTCAACAAAATGGTTTACTGTGGGAGGAGGTGCCGAGCTTCACTGAATACTGTGTAAGAGTACATCCTTTCCATTCTGTAATGCTTGGCCGACAACAGTCTCACCTCTTGCCGTATATGTTTAATTTCTTACAGCAATATTAGACGGCGGAAGTCAGGTGAGACGTCAGCCGTTACGTCCGACAAGACTATCTTCCCAATTATTTAAAATCGCCGTCATAAGCCTCCATATTGTGGCCAGCCAACTCCTACTGCAACATTGTGGGTCGCGTCTAAGCCGCTTAGCGCCGTGATGCAAGTCTTTTAAGAAAATTGTACCCTAGAATTTCGTATTTCAGGGCTCCAGGATGCCGGTTCGGCTGTGCCTTCGGGTGCAGAAGGAGATCAGAGATCGACACTAAACTCTTCCCGGCTTCTCTTCAGGCAAGAACGCTACTGTGATATGGAGGAGTGATAGGCTTTCCGATAAAAACGAAATAATTTTGAGCCCACTTAAGAAAGCAGGCAGTGTAAGGTGAGTGCATCTTACTGGTCTTCTCCACGTATCGCTAATCTCATCGCGTTCGACTGAAATTAGTTTTGCACGTACATTAATGTAAAGGCCAACGAAGGGGGAGGGGGGGGAGGGGAAGGACGAGTGAGAGACTTTGGACTCCCCCTCCCCACTGTATTTAGGAGGGGAAAATATAATCTGGTATAAACCCCCTTAATGTTGAAAAAACAACGCGACTGGGACGAGGACAGAAAGACGAAGAGAACAGGAGACAGAGAGATGTATCGCTTTATTAAAACAAACGGAAATCCGGCTGGAGTTTGTCTTGCCACTTGTCCGACATTGTCCCACGCGTGAAAGGAAAAATGAAACTTTAATTAGTATTAAAAGATTAAAAGAAAGAGGATAGACAAGAGCAGATTAGAGGAGTTATTAGAGTTAGTGGTCACAAATCTCTACTGTTGTCTTTGTTACGTTTGTAGTATACGAGCCCTTAACAGTTGAGTGTGTTGTCCAATTGCTCACAGGAAATTCAAAAATAATCTCTGAAGTGATTTCCGCGTCGCACGAGTACCAGAAGAATATATACAAGTTGTACTGTGTCCTGTATAACAAATGTGTGCCTTCTCCACTCAGCCGATAATGTTTTCCTTCCTCTTCAAGCTTTTGACAATCGTCAAGCATGTGATTTGTCTTCGGTTACCCTCATGTAGCACGCCAGAGGAATGCCCAACTTGGGCAAAGGTCTGGCAAACATAAGGGCCCAACTTTGGCGCAGTTAGGTTTTTGCACCATGGCAATCATCAGTGCCAAAGTACGGTGCCTAACTATAGCCTTAGTTGGGCGATCCTAGGGCATGCCAAAGTTTGGCTCTTCTCTGGTACGCCAGAGGAGTGCCAAAGTTGGTGCCTTACTTGAGCCATAACTGCCAGAGCAACGCCGAATTTGGGTATTTCAGACATGCCAAAGTTTGGCGTTGCTCTGGTCTGCCAGAGGAGCGCCAAAGTTGGTGCCATACTTCAGCCATAACTGCCATAGTAAATCCTAATCTGGGAATTCGGGGCATGCCAAGGTTTGGCGTTTCTCTGGTCCGCCAGAGGAGCGCCAAAGTTGGTGCCATACTTGAGCCATAACTGCCAAAGCAACGCCGAATTTCGGTATTTTGGACATGCCAAGTTTGGCTTTTCTCTGGTCCGCCACAGTTCTGCCAAAGTAAGTGCCAGACTTTAACCCTAACTGCCAAAGCAACGCCTAATTCGGGTATTTTGGCTACGCCGAGTTTTGCTTTTCTCTGGTCCGCCACAGTTGTGCCAAAGTAAGTGCCAGACTTGAGCCATAACTGCCAAAGCAACGCCTAATCTGGGTATTTCGGACATGCCAAGTTTGGCTTTTCTCTGGTGCGCTACAGTTCTGCCAAAGTAAGTGCCAAACTTGAGCCATAACTGCCGCAGTAAATCTTAATTTGGCGATTCGGGGCATGCCGAAGTTTGGCTCTTCTTTGGCTACCCACTGAAGTGCCAAAGAAAGCCGAGAGGCCTGCCCAAGTTTGGAATATCCCTGGTGTGTCACAGAAGTGCTCTTTCACGCGCCCAAGACGAGAATTAAAATAAATAAGCGTTGGAAACACGATGGTCAGATGTCATCACCTCCGTTCCCAAGCAGCACGGCAATACTTTGCAGTATCGTGCCAGTACCGGCCGAAAGCCGGTTCCAATATCGCTCAAAGATCCAGTTTGGCACCACCGTTTGATATCCGGCAGGTACTGCCGTTCAGCCGTTTTGCCCCGGCCTAGCGTTCGCGCAATATTGTGCGAATACTCTACGATGCGTCTGCTCCGTATTGGCCGAACGTCGTGCAAATATGTGTACGTTGCATATCATTTGTTGCGTATCAAATCACATATACGGACAAACAAAATTTTTTCGATCGCTCCCAGAAGTTTATTAAACCACTATCATTACACACAGTGTATTCTCGACATATTTTCAAAGGTCACACTTCTCTGTAAAACGAAAAGCAAATTATAAAATAAAATTAACACTGTCCTCATGCCAAGCAAAATTCATCACACAAAAACCGCGGAGATTGAGAGGAAAGCAGGGCTACTATCAGAAGCATGCTTGCAGTGTACTTACTAATAAAAGAGCGATATCATGTAATCCTTGATAGATGCATAATCCAACTCGGGCACCACACAAACACACTCGAGAAAGAAGGCTGCGCACATTCAACTGACGTCTCGTCGTCGGCGAAGAGCAGTTTTTGTCGAAGCGTGTCCAACAAACACATCACAAAAATTCCACGAACTCCGGTGAAAAAAATGGCTGCTACCAAAAAATTGGCATGGACGTATTCCGGCCGTTTACGACGACAAAACACGGCCGCGTCTGCAACGCACGAAAGCAACAGAACACTGAAGAGCGCATTTCGAAAACCGGACCTACGTGGCCCGCCCATTTCTGTAACTAGGCAAACGGCGAAAACAACAGCCCAGAGATCCCATCAGCGCGACAGAGAGAGTCACGTGAAAAAATTTTGTCCAAACGTTTTAGTCCTACGCTTCCTACGCACAGAGGTCACGCTTTTCGCTCCACCTTTTTGATTTGCTTAAAGCGGCTGTCTTGCTCGCTGACAGCCGCACGAGGACACAAAAGCAGGTGGGGAGGATTTGCAAAAGGCGAGGTCGAAGGGGCAACAACAACGCAGCTAAGCTCCCTCGGCATTTTCGACGCTTTAGAGTAAAAAAAAACAAAAAAAAAACAAAGACAACTTATAAAAAAAAGAACCTGCTGTACAGCCAAAGCTACAGGGGAGAGAGTGTATCCCGACCTGTTCTACAGTAGGAAAATAAGGGACGGGGGAGTCCCAGCCCTTCTTTGGAAAGAAATGGAAAGGAATGAAAGCAAAGGCCACTTCTGCCGGTGACCTTGTCGCCTTGCCATAGTCTGTCAGCGTTCGGCTTCCATTGTGGGCCTCAGAAAGATAATCTTTTTTCTTGAGAGCGAAATGGAAGGGGTGCTTATGTTTTGCGGGCTTGTCGCCACCCGATAGGCTTCAATTATTTCTCTCCCGACTCGCTCACAGTGACCTTCCATGGCTGTCGTGCCGGCGAAATTAGGAGCGCAGCCGGGACATTTCCTCCCGTGAATGACGATCGGGTGCTGAGAATCCGAAGCAGCTCTTTCGGCGTCCATTTGATGTACTCGGAGCCGGTCGTTGAGGCATCGCCCCGTTTGCCCGATGTACTGTACCTGGCC
>JAZHYW010009985.1:0-12822 GCA_037355805.1 Ixodes ricinus | reverse complement strand
TCATCGACGGTACATCGTTAAGTTCGGTGCGCGCTGCATTCACAAAATGTACCGAGTACAGTCGAGAGGACGGCGTTGGGGAAAAGTCTTTTCGGTTTAAAGACGCAACCCACTGCCGCCTGAGGTCGGGGTCAAGTGGAGAGCGATGGGGCTCAAAGACATTGCAGCCGCACTTGCCGGATTCCGTGCAAGCTACGTTTCGACGCACCCTGTCACTATTCGTGCACCCTATAACTGAGCAACTTTGTATTGCTGACCGGGGTAGTGTCGCCATCCAGGCCCGTGGCTCTACTTAAGTTTGGGAGTTTAAGGGGGATTCAACCGCTATTTATTTGTACCCTTTTCCTCATAGATGGCGCAGAATTTTTCCGGAACAAACGAGTTGCATGTTCGCAGCTGCGCATGCAGGCCGGGCGCTCGAGATGGGCTCGGGCCACGGGCTGTTCGCCGCCGATCTCGAGCTAGATCTTCTTCGCTCTGCGTCCGCCGCTGCAGGAAGCTGCCAACAGGCGGCGCGAGATACGAGTACATACGTAGAATACAGTGGCGTACAAAACGTAGAATAAGCTCTGATTTCCGAATAAATTCGAAGTTCCATCCACGTTCGAAATTGTCGAAAGCGCAAGGTGCGGGGTTGCGGCCGTTTGAACCACCACATCTAACACGCAAACGTTGTTTTGCAAAAAAAAAAAAATTACAGCTTAATTTAAAGCTAAAAAACAAAAACAAAAAGAAATAAAGTGTCAGTTTGGCACTTCCCATGCCCTATATCGGCCTGCTCTTCGTCTGAATTCTGGTTTGCAAACCCGCTCCCAGGCCGTGTGGAGTAAAGCCCATCTATCCTGGGAAAAATGGCGCCAATCATTTTTGTGGAAATGCTCGAGACACGTGCCGCGTGCCACTTCTGGGAAGAACTAGAGCCACTAAATTAGCTGCGCTAGAGTATCGGCACTGTTTCCCAACATTGTTGTGGGAGTCGACATTTTGGTGTTTGTGCAGAGTAGACGCAACTGCCGATCGTCATGATTCAAAAGTGCGACTTCCGCAGCATTAGATTCGGTGTTAGGAAGATCATATAATATTGCTTTGCTCTGTCGCGAACTGTTTAAACATTTGTGGAGGACGGAAAAGCGTTTCCCATGATTTCAGATAAATCTTCAGGTAACTGGCAACCATGATTTTAAGCCACAATATTAATAAGTGTCGTTACTCTGAAGCGTAGCTTATTTAGTGGCTCTATATATATAGAAGAACATGGCATCTGAAATCTAGCTCAGTGCTGCGCTGTTCCGCCATGATCTTCCCTAGTGCCACTAAATAAGCTTCGCTTCAGGGTAACGACACTTGTCCATATTGTGGTTTAAAATCATGGTTGCCAGTTATCTGAAACTTTATCTGAAATCACGGGAAGCGCTTTTACGTCCTACACAAATGTTTAAACATTTCGCGACAGAGCAAAGCAATATTACATGAGCTTCCTAACACCAAATCAAATGCCGAGGAAGTCGCACTTTGGAATCATGACGATCGGCAGTTGCGTCTGCTTTGTACAAGCACCAAGATGACGGCGCCCACAGCAATATTGGGGAACAGAGTGCCGACCCTAAGCATAGCTCATTTAGTGGCGAGGTCCACACTTCTGCACGTCCAGAGGTGTGGATCTCGTCGAAGAGGTCCACACTTCTGAGCGACGAGTCTAAAGCAACAAGAAGCAACCGTTTCCCACCCGTAAACTGCACCAATGAGTTCTCTGTCCAAGCAAGTGGCGCGGCTCTACTACTTGTCCACAATCGCGCGCAAGTGCACAGCAGCTGACAAGATTGGCAACGGGTATGGCAAGAAAGGACACTTTCCGTCTGTCTGCCTGTCAGCGAAAAAGAACCACTCAAATACACAAAGCCATGTTGCACTCGAGTTATCCTCGTAAATTCCGTAAGTTGAAGGCGCTGCCGGCAAGTGCAGACAAAATTCCTTTGATAAAATTCACGCTTACAAGTACCGCCAACCATTGTTGTCGAAACACGCAAGACACGTGCGAGGAGCGGGTGCTCCGCTGCCATTCGCTTCCAAGGGCCGCTTATTTCAGTACTGTGCCGATAACTGCCTGCAAGGGCCGCTCGAGACACGGGCCTCGTGCGCTGGCGCATTTGACGCCGCTTGCAAGACAAACGCAAACACATCGAAGGAGAGATCTGTGGCCAAGTGCAATAAAGAAGAAAAAAAAGGATCGGTGGCCGACTGGGCTAGAGCACACCAGCTCGGAGCAGGTGGAGCGAAAGCTTGCGCTGTATAACCCAGGGATCCTGGGTTCATTCCCCACCCCTGCCTGTTTTGATCTGGATGAGCATCGTACCGGAGTGCGGTCGTGTGTCACTATTGCGTGATGCACGTTAAAGACCCCAGGCTACCGGTTGTACTGCACCGGCTAAATTGCTCATTTACAGCTGGGAGACAAGTCGCCCGTTGAGGCAGACTATGTTCTAGGCTGTATAAACATACACACACCCCAAATTTGTTTCCAGACTGGTAAGGTAGCACCGCCTCATTCAACCATGACATTGTAAGACCACTGTTGAAAGAGGTGTTCATAACGGACAATAGCATAGTGAACTCCCGAGGTTACTTATGAAGACACTAAAGTTATTTAGGGGTTAATTTGATTTTGCCTAAAAATGAGAAAGGTGAAGAAAAAAAAAAAAAAAAAAACGTACGCCTCACCTTAGGTAGAAACGTATTTTCTACCTATTAATGGTCCGTTTGGTTTTCTTAGTAATCCGCAAAACTGGAAGTGTTCAATTTACAACAAAAAAAATTATTTCGGGCGCCAAAACGTTAACGTCAAAATCAAATTTGCATCTCAGAGTAAGCACATGTTTGTTTGTTAAGAAAATATATTGTAATTGTTCAAAATAATAAAAAAATCATGCTTCTTTTTTTGTTTTTCATATCCACTAGCCACCAAACAAGATCTACAGAGAATGAAGATATCTCAAATAACGTTTCATAAAATAAATGTTGTTCGGAATAAGTATTTTAAACTTCTTTGCAACTCATTCAACTATTTTTTTTATTTCCAAATACATATTAGTAGGGTGCCTTCATGTGCGCTTTGCTTAGGGTGGAGACATCTGGCCATTTTGTTCCACACTTCTAATTTTCTTTTTTTTGTTCAGAAGCGTGTGAAAGAGCGTGTCCCGGCACGTGTTTGTGGCGCTGACTGTGCTATGGCGACATTTTGTTTTCGTCGATTTATTTGTAGTTTACCCGTGAGCGCGTGCTGTCGGCATCGGGTACTACAAAGGGTGGCATCACCCTACATATTAGGATATCTCAGTTCAACCCTGCACGATCTTACGAGCCACGCTTGTAGCGTATGCAAGCGTTTGACCACGCGCGCTAACATAGCACACACACAAAAAAAAGAATCAACAAAAGTATCGCCTTCAGAGCCTTATCAGGCCTTTCGCTATGAGTCAGCTGATGACTAGTTACACTTTTTTGCAACGACCAAAAAGTGCCGACCAACGGAGCCATCAATTGTAATTCTGTTGTGTCTATGTTTATACAGCGGGAAACCAGCTCTAAGGGCATCTGGTGTCTTCGTTGGAGATGAAAGACAGTGCAGTATACCACTGCTTGTCTGACAACTGTAACGTGCATCACGCAATGCGGCAATAGGGATACACGACAGCATCCCGGTACGATGCTCATCCAGATTGAAACGGGCAGAGGCGGTGGATTGAATCCACGATCAGTGAGCTTTACGGCGTGAGCTTTCGCTACACGTGCTACGGATCCACGAGCAACGAGACATCGCGGTCAAATTCGAGCTCGAGAGAAAAACAACAACAGCAACAGCAAGAAAATCTCCGGTTTGAGGCATTTAGTACTAGTGTCGCCATCTCGTTTAACAAGTTGGAAATAAAATTAACAGGGTGATTTTATTTACACAAATACGCAAATACAAGAATATTTTGCTTTCTCGTCATGGTCTTAAAATTAAGATTAGAGGCACCCCTAGTACGTACGGCCAAGCGTTTTGTCTCGTTTGTCTTCTAAATAATTGTATTTTCAAAAATGACTCAAAACGCGCTAAAAACAGTCAAAACGGTCATATTTCTGGATTTTATTAAAAATCTTCAGCGCTCTAAAAGAAAAATCCAAGGGCCGTACAACCTTCATTACGTTATCATAAGTAACCCCCAAAAGAATGAATACTATCGTGCATTCCTGAAACTCAGGTTTGTGTAGCGAAATTTGCCCATTGAGTGACGAGCGGTTAAAGCCCTTCATGTTTCAAAAGTAGCGCAAGGTTCGTCGATGCACGAGGCACGTGCAACGTGCAGCCCTTGGGAAGATCATGGCGGCACAGCGCAGCACTGAGCTCAGATTTTGGACTCCATGAATTTCCCAGAAGTGGCAGCGCGGCACGTGCCTCGAGCACTTCTACAACAATGAATGGCGCCACTTTTCCCAGGATAGATGGGCTTTACTTTGCTTTAGGGTGCCTACATGTCTGTCTGTCTCAGAGTGAAGACATCCATTGTTGGCTTGAATGTGCCAGCGCTCGACGCTCTGGCGCACTCGGTGCGTGACTTGGGCGATAAAATGCCGTCTATGCATTAGCTAAAGCTACGCGCTCAAGCTGAGTGACACCGGATTGCGCGCACTTCGAAATTCATAAAAAACGATTGGGCGGAAAAATGGCTGAGATGTCACCACTCAAGCAAAAGCGCCCGTGTGTGTGAAGGCACTCTGCTTTGCTTAGGGTGGTGGCATCTCGCCATTTTGTCCCACACGTTAATTTTTATTTTTTGTTCAGAAGCGCGTGAAAGAGCGTGTCCCTGCACGCGTTTGTGGGACTGACTTTGCTATGGCGACATTTTGTTTTCTTCTATTTCTTTGTATTTTCCCCGTGAGCGCGTGCTGTCGGCATCGGGTACTACAAAGGGTGGCATCACCCTAAAACACGGTGCCCTAAACAGAAGGACATTGAGGCACCCTAAGTTGACCGATTCTTACTATTAGTCCCCTACACTACGTCCTCTGTGCGTATAACTCACCTGCACAAACCGCATAAGTATAGCTATCACGACAATTTTTTAAACAAATTTTTTCAGCTTAAAAAGAAGGGCCTGTATAAAACCTGCAGTGCTGTCAAAGCAGCTTGAGGGAAAGCGTAGCTTCGTTTCGGGTATATCCTTTGCGGAATGAGACGCAAGACAAATCAAAGCGCTGTCGCAGCTGTGCGAGGTTTGTGGAAACTGCACTATCCTTGACGACATCTCACGAACAAACTCTTTTGCAAATTCACAGCCCAGCACGCAGGTGTGGAGATACTCCTGGTGTGCTGGCAGGTAATGCTAATTATTCCTTGCGTCATGGTACCACTTCTCTGGTATAAAATAAACGCAGCAGTTAGTACTTCCTTGCGTCATTGTACCACTCCTATGGTGTAAAATTAACGCAGCAGTTAGCACATTCAGCAGCAAATTCTGAGAATTTCATAAAATACTGCGTCAGCGCCAGCTAGCTATAAATATGTTGCAATGACGTCATTAAATTGTGATGCTGGAGATTTATCAACGCAAGCGTTTTTCCTATGCTGCAGTGCTACACCTGAAGCCTGGCTCACAAACTCGCGTTGATAGCGTTCAGAGCGACCAAAACGACAGCAACGACAAGTTCACCTTCTGTTCATCGTACTCAATGTGGCAATCAATGCAGGATGTAGCTTCGTGAAGCTATCACAAGTAGTGGCTGTGCCGGTGGCCCGGTCGTTGATGTCGTTTTGATTGTTGTGTACGAATTCAACGTATATGAGTGAACCTGCATTGAGGTGTATCGTACTCCAAACCAAGAACTCTCACCTTGGACGGATCGACCCTTAGATGAAGTTTTTGATGCCGCGGCACATTTCAAGAGCCTGTAAAAACCTTATACATAACGTTCGATTGGATATTTCTTTTGGGAAACATTTTCTTTATAGAATACGCCAGGTTACTTCACCGCTGTGCACCGCATGTGACAAAATGGAAGATAGAGAACACATCCTGATTAGCTGCCGACGTTATACAGATGAAAGTGACCATATTAAACAACAAATGTCCACCGTCGATATAATAGCCGATCTACACGACGGACTGATGCGCGGACGGATTGATCACGTGATGACATGTCCGCGGTTCGTCCGTCTCCCAAGCGCATCCACACGAGGGAGACGACGAGCAGACGACAGCGAGGACGGACCAAACCTTTTGGCCACTCCACAGTGCCGCGAAACTCCAACATCGCACCTTGGCACCATTGTCCAAGAAAGAAATCGACATTTGCTACAACGATAAAGAATCGGAAGCCGCTGTTGCGTACAAATTAAGACAGAACACCGTGATAGGCTTCGCGCGAAGCGCCACTAGCTTTACTAACCCAAGGTATGACAGTGACACAGGCATGGTAGTACTCGAAAAGGCTTCGGCGTAGAAGCGACGAAGTTCTGGGCTCGCGAAGGGGCGTTTGGAGATTCCTTCACGCACTCCGCGCCCATGCACACTACAGCCACAAGAAACGTCTTGCTCGGTGAAAGGCTGATTGGACCGGCAAGAATGATCGCGGCGTGCTAGATGAGTTTTGGCGGAAGCTTCTTGATACCTACCCGGAGGAGCACACCAAAGCTTGCGTCGCGTCCGACAGGCGAACTTTCTGCAGCTTCTTTTACGCGAGAAACCAAGAATCGCGCGACAAAATGACCAGCGAATGCACATTGCACCAACGTTACTGGAGCAAGCTCAGTTTCACAGCTCCGCCTGCGACGTGGGTTCAGTGGCGGTCACGAGAACTAGCAGCGCTGCAGTCGAGTCTTACTTCCGGATTGTCTAGCCCGCCAAGTTTGAATAGCAATACTTGAGCTTGGGCGAGTTGGTGACTCATACTAACACTTCACAGCGCAAGGAAACGTACGCACACAAAAATAAATTTCAAACACTCAAAGAAAGAACTCCCACACTGCGCTGACTCTCAACTCTGTTTCATTTCATTTCATTTCATTTAATGATCAGGAAAAAAATAGAGAAAATAACCGAAGAAGTCTCGGTTGGCTACTCTGTGTGGGGATGGGGAGTGGGAAAACAGAGGACAGGGAAGAGGAAAAAATAAAGGTAGCAAAATACAGAGCGCATACAGTCTGGTGCAACAAATTAGTTATTTCAGAATAGTGAGAATTTGTAAATATGTACACAATGAAAATAAAAAAACGCTTTTGTAATGCGACAGTGTAGAGTTCAAAAGCCCATCTTCATGTATAACAGTCTGTAGCATTCAACATTGTGTTCGGTCGAGTTCAACCGTGAGGTCTCCGGACACTTTAAAAGACCGTCACATAAGAGAAGTCACAATGCACGGAAACGGATATTCAGATACTTTCTACAGTAAATAAAGATGGGGGCTCAGTGACTGCCGTTTCGGCCTCATAAAGTATCTACTGCACACAGCGTCACTTCCCTGCCTTATCAAGAGCCAGAAGCTATTTGGGTAAGAAATTTAAATCAAAGACGGCTAATTAGGTCTGTTTTCTCTAAGTAAACCACCAAGGCGTCTATAGCTCTCTGTTGGCTTTTTCGATCGTTCCAAGGGCCAATGATCTTGCTTAGGCTGAACGGATCGCTATTTAATTTCTGAATAGTGTCGTGAAGTGCGCGTCTGTCAGTGTTAAACAACTCGCACTCACAGATGACGTGGTGGAGGTCTTCAGGGACGTTGCAGTGTGAACAGTTCGGACTTGAAATAAACCCGAATTTGTGCATCTGAATATTTGTGAAAGCAGAATTCAAGCGACATCTATGCAAACAAGTTTCCACGTTTCGAGGTAATTTTTTAGGAATAGAGTTTTCTAGTCCCGGGTCAATTTGATGGAGGTATGGGTAGCAGTTTTTGGTGGACGACCATTCACCCAGGAAAGTGTTTTTACCGAATGATGCCACATGTCTTGCAGCCTCTTGTCGAGTGAAAGGAATGTTTCCAGAGGGAGCATAGGCTATGCGCATTTTCTGCTTCAGCGTCAGCAGACTCGTTCCCAGGAATTCCTGTGTGACCGGGTACCCATTGAAAGTCAACTGTATGACCCTTGTTTGTTTCTGCGGCATAGTTGTAAAGTGTTTTCAAAACCAACACTGGATTTGATGCTTTTAAAGGTGACCGTCGTAGCATTTGTAATGCCGCTCGTGAGTCGGTGAATATCGTCCACCTCGATCTCCTTGTAGATTTGCTAATGTAGGATAGGGCCATGTTCAGCGCACAGAGTTCTGCTGCGGTAGAGGAGACAACTCGACAGTGTTTCAGTGCCTCCACAACACCTAGTCTGGGTATGACGAATGCAGATGATGAGCTTTCCGAGCGCGTGGACCCGTCAGAGTAAACATGAGTACTGTTAGTGGTACTTGTCATGTAGAAGGTTTAGTACGTGTTGCAGTACGACTGGTTGAGCTTGAGCTGTCTTCTTTGTAAATCCAGGAATATTAAAATTTACGTCGGGTACGGCTAGAGTCCACGGGGGGCGACTTGGGACTGCATGGAAATCAGCATAGTTTGGAACGTTGCTGTTACATATAAATAATATTCTGCCAAAACTTGACATTGGTCGCAGATTGGTTATGTCTGACAAGTGATGTTGACGGTGTTGTAATTTGTGTCTTAAGTGAACACGTAATGCTTCTTGTTTTGCCATAATCGCTAGAGGCAATGCCCTTGCTTCGGCAATAGTACCGATACTTGATGTACCCGGGGGTACACCTAGGCAGGTCCTGAGGGACTTACAAAGCTCTGCCTCAATGGTTTTTGTGCCCGATACACATATATTAGTCAAAACTGGCAAGCAATATCAGAGAAGGCTATTAATTAAAGACGTTTGCAGCATTAGCATAGATTTAGAGGATTTTCCCCACGTGGTGCCAGTCAGGAAGCGTAGCACGTTGCCGGCTGAGGCCAGCTTGGATTTTAGTTGTTTTGTATGGTGATTCCAAGCTAGGTGTTTGTCTATTGTAAAACCGAGAAATTTGTGTTTTAGAACAAATGGAATTACTCGTCCACCAAAGAGGATAGGAAATCGCTTCATCAACATTCGAGTAAAGGCGATGGCCACCGTCTTCTCGACCGACAGGCTCATACCACAACGATAAAGAAAATGACTGATTTTTATGAGTGATTTATGGAGTTTCCTTTGAGTGACAAAGCGATTTGCATTGGTGGCCCATAAGCAAATATCGGCCTGATGATATTTGCTAATGCGGACGTCTTTAGATACCCTGACGGGGTAAGTCGAAGAGCGCGAGATTAAAAAGCAGTGGACTCAGGGCTCCCCCTTGTGGTACTCCTCTTTTCACATTATGTAAGGTTGTTCGGCCCTCAATTGTTTCCATAAAAACCGTACGTTCACTTAAGTAGTTTTGAACCCAGTTGAATATTCTACCTCCAAAACCTTGATTTTTCATGGCGTTTATGATACAGTGATGGTCAATTGAGTCAAATGCTTTCTCTATGTCTAGAAAAACGGCCGACGTTATCTTGCGTTCATGCAGGCCTTGTTCGATAGAGCTGATAAGTTCAATGACGTTGTCTACAGTTGAGCGTCCTGCTCTGAAGCCTGCCATCTCCTTTGGATATAATGACCTGTTCTCGAGAAACCATGACATTCTTGCGAGTATCATGCGTTCCATGACCTTACATATGCAGCTAGTGAGTGCAATTGGTCTGAATGATCCAAGGTCGAGAGGAGACCGTCCGGGTTTAAGGATTGGGACAATTTTTGCTTGCTTCCACTCTGTGGGAAGTGCGCCCGTGAGGAATGATGTATTGTAAAATTCCAGGAGTCGAAGTCTTGCAGATTCGTTTAAACAGGCCAACGCAGAATAAGTGACCCCGTCTGGGCCAGGGGATGTGTGCTTTTTGATATCTTGTAAAGCGTAGTTTAGTTACATTTAATGTGAGCGGAAGGTCTAAGGAAGCATCACGTGTTAGGGGCGCAGGATTTTGGAATGGTTGATCTTTGAGTTGTGGGTGTAATGGTTGTGTAATTTGCTTGCAAAAAGCTTCAGCGATTTCGATGTCTGAGCATCTGTAGTGCAGACTTAATGCTCTGAATGGGTGGCGTTGTTGCGCTCGAGTCTTCAGGCCTCTCACGACCCTCCATGCATGAGATAGACCTTTCGCAGTGTCCAGAGAGCTGCAGAATTCGCGCCATCGACGACGGCTGAGAGCGTCTAAATAGCGGTGAACCTTTTTTGTGCCTTCCGAGCTGCACGAGAATCCTCTACAGTTTTTGTTCTTCTCGCTTTCCGTTCGGCTCGTCTTCGAATAGCCCGCAATCTTTCATATTCAGCATCGATGTCAGTACAATGAAAAGGTACGTGTATCTTTTTGTCGACAGTTTTAGGCAATGAGCAATAGACGGTGCCAACTCCTCGTTTGTTGTTGCTGCTGTTATACATTTTCCTGCTAGTCCTGAAAAAAGATTCCAGTCAGTATATGAAAGGGCGTTGGATGTTTTACAGCCGGCAAAATCACGAACTGTGAGAAGAATAGGATAATGATCACTACCTCGAGTTTCGAGATCTGTAGTCCATGAAACGTTTGGTAGAAAGCTTGAAGAGACAAAACTCAGATCGAGAGCACTGCTCACCGTTGTTCCTCTATAGAACGTGGGGCTTCCGTCATTGAGTAGCGCCAGATTCAATTTTGAGGTGAGTTCGCTGATCGTGTTACCCCGTTTATCATTTCGGATACCTCCCCAAAGCTCGTGATGTGCATTAAAGTCTCCGCAAAGTATATGAGGGGAAGGAGTGTCTTGAATAAGCCTTTCTAACCGTTGGGTATCGAATGTTGCTCTTGGTTGTATGTACGCCGATATCAACGTAAACTTGCGCGATTTACTTTTAACTGTTATGCAAGCATATTCGTTTGTGTCATGAGGTGCCACTTCATGATCTATGTAACTTAAATCTTTTCTTACGCCTATTAAAACTCTGCTCACCCCATTTGACCTTTGTGAGGTAACGAAGGTATATCCTGAAAGCTTTATGGCATTTTTGTCTGGAATTCCAGACTCTGATATTGTAATTAAAGGAAATTGGTGTTTCCACGTGAACTGTCTTAGATCTCCAAGCCTTGATTTAAGTCCATTAGCATTCCACTGGAAAATAGTCGCTGCATTTAGAATAACTTCAAATGGGTCTACATTACCAAGGTGTAGATGTACGGAAGTGCGAAGTCGACCAGTTTAAGTAAAACTTTCGCCCACTCTGATTGGCTGTCATTAAGTAAGCGGCGAACATAATCAATTACGACATTAATTGCTGTCCTACAAAATGACCCTGTTTCTTGTTTAGCGTTATCAGTAGAAGGCTCATTTGTTTTTCGGTCTTTGTTTACCTTAGTATGTTCTTGTGTATTTGATTGCATTGCTGCAGTTGGGGTGCTGAGTGGGGAGGTCGGTGGATGTTTCTTGTCCTGCACATTTTTTAGAGCGTCTCTATAGCTACACTGTGGAGGCCCCTTTTCCTTGCGGGACTCAAGATTGGGTGTCATTGCTTGAGCAGCAGGGTGCTGGATGGCAGTTTCCTTGCTGGCTTGTTTAAGTGGTTGTAGGGGCCTTAAAAGCTCTAGAGGTGGCCCCACTTCTGGCGTGTATTTGTGGCCGCTCTCATCGTTGTCGTGAAATCTTCTTCTGTTCTTGGCAAGTTCTCTTTGTTCAACTTGTTTGGGGCAGGAAGCTACAAGGGCATCATGTTCACTGCCGCAGTTAACACACAGGGGAGAAGCTTCGCAGCTCGCTCGACTGTGGCTGCCTCCACATCGACTGCACATCTGATTCTTCGTACAGACCACAGTCTTGTGGCCAAAACGGCCACAGTTGGCGCATTGCAAGGGGCGCTCTTCGAATTCCCAAACTTGGTACCTGACCCGTGAGAGCAGCACGTACTTGGGCATTTTTGGGCCATTAAAAAGGATCCTGACTACTTGAGATTTGCCTAGTCTTCTGGCGTGGACCACGGGTATCTCCGAGGTTAGCCCAGCTTTTAGGAGCGCATCATCAACGTCGTCGCCAACACCCTTGATGACGCCGACGGCTCCATCGCGGGGTCCGGGTTCGTATGACTTCACAGTCACTCCGCACAGGGATGTTAGTTTTAGAAGCGATCGAGTAGCCTGTGCGTTTCTGGTGTCTACCGCGATCAAGTTCAGTCGGTTGTTTGGGCGTATCATCTGGATGCTTTCTGGGCAGTGGTTTTCCAGCTCGGAGGAAACTTTCATGGTGCTAAGTTTGGTGAGGGAATCTGTGTGGTTCGCTGGTACAAATATGACAGTTGGTCCTACTTGTGGAGCCTTAGGCGGTGACTCGCTTGGTTTGGAACGCTTTCTCGATGTTACCAGTGTGAAGCGGTCGAGCTCAGATCTTTGAGCTGTTGCAGATTCTTCCATGTCGTCGTCGGTACCACGAGGTGTGCCTTGGCCGGGTGTCAATGACGCTTCACTGCCTTGTGAAAGTGATAAAGGAAGAAGGTCTGCAGCACTAGAATCCATAGGAACGTCATTTGGGTTTCTCGGTTCAGCAGAGTATGAATGTTCTATGACTTGCGGTGACGAGTGTGTTCCGTGATCGTTCAGCTCGGTGTTTTGCATGGTGTTGAAGAGCCAAAAGCCCCACACGCGCTCAGGGCGTGGGGCGAAGGATCGTAAATGTGAAGTGCTGCAGTTGTAGTCAGTAGGCGAATAAATTACGCGATTACTTTAGTTGATATGAAGGAAGTGATCAAAAAAGCCACCTACTGTTCT